>VWZS01004200.1:2940510-3100680 GCA_013397075.1 Rhabdornis inornatus
CCGGCGGGTGCGCGCCGTGTCCCGGGGAGGCCGAGCGGGGAGCGCGGCCCGGCAGCGGGGGCCGTGGCCGGGGCGTTTCCCCAGAGCTGAGCCGCCGGCCCGGGGTCCTGAGGTGCGGTACGGACGGACGAGCGGGCGGGCGAGCGAGCGCCGAGCTGTGGTTGAGCCTTGGGACGTGGGCAGGGTCGGCGCGTTTGAATTTTAGAGTTGAGCTGTTACTGGCACGTGGGACTTTTTCTCTCCCCTCCCGTTATTCCTCTTCTTTCTCTTTGGAGAGCGGTGTGTTCCCCGCGGTGCTTTCCCGCAGCCTTGCACCGGAGATGCGCCCGGACACGCCGGGGCTTGCTGAGCGCCGGCTCTCGGTGCCGCCAGCAGCCCGGCCTGAAGGCACGGCTGGCGGGGCGATCAGCGCCTGAGTGCATGAACTCGCTTACCGAGAAACAGCGTTTAAAGTAAGTGAAGCATTGCAGTTCAATCACTGCACAAAATTTCAGAACGTGAAGTGATCCCCTCATTTAAACTATCAAGTGTAGGTATTTGCCTTAATTATTAACACATCTCTCTGTCCCTGAACTCCGTTGCTCCCCAGGACCCTTCCAAAGGCAGCACAACACTTGGTGCCTTGCAAATGCAGCAGCTCCGTGCTCCAGTCACACTCCACTTCCTTCCCCTTGTGCCAGCTGCTGCAGGACATCCCTTTCCTACCCCTTCAAGGAACTGCCGTGTGCTGAAGTGCCAAGGGAAAAGTAGCAATCGTGAGTGTATTGCATTCGTTTGGTTATTAGTTTTGTAAGGGGTCTGTATGCCTATAAATCAGGAGCAGAATTGGCAAAGAAGGAGATGCCTGTCTTCATATGAACAAGCAGATGCAAAAAGTTACGAGTAGGACATGTGGAGCTGTGGACTGAGTAATTGTAAAATGTTCTCTCAAGGTAGCCAGAAGTCCTTCAAAAGGGCTGTATATTATCTTCAGCCAGACATTAATGTGCTGGTGGCTCTACAAGTATGTACATCTTAAAAAAGAAAAAAAGAAGTCTTGGATTATACAAAGTAAATTTGTACCACTGAAGGTGAGGATTTTAAAACAAATCTCACAGACCTTCTGTACTCAGGGCAAGGTCATGTCTTCTTCCTCACTCCTTTTTTTCCAGCTGTTATATCACCTTTCCTTCCCCTGTTAACTACAAGTGCAGATTTGCCTTAAAAGTGTTTCCAAGGCTGCTGCAAGTGTGCATTCCATTTTAACCTTCAGTCCTCAGCACACCATTGCTTTGTTTGCTCACATCCCAAATTGCCACGACATAAAAAACTGATAAAAGGTTCCTGCTAATAAATACTTTCTTCTTCTATGTCATCAAGTGTTCTCTTAGTCTAGTCCAAGTCTCAAGACACCAGTACTGAGCTCTGCCCTAATGATGAGATTAGGAAATACTTTCCTATTAACTATTAGAAATAGCAACAAATTTACTTGTGGAGATCTGGAATTTCCTTTTCTTCAGTCGTACTCAGCACTCCCATTTTAACAAACTACAAGATGTAGTTTATCATGGCAAAATTCTCACAAACTGAAAGGCTGTTTTTAGATCCTGTAAAGAGATTTCCAGAACTCTACATATAAATTCTACCCCTCTGTTTATAGCTGGAAGGACAAGTGTACCAGCGTGGGAAAAATGGTTCTGTAGCTTTTAAGAACAAGATTTCAAAATTAGATTTGGAAGTCTCCTTAGTCCCTCTGTAGAAGTTACATGTAATAAAAAAAAAATGGTGAGTCATTATGGTACTTTTCTATTTTTTGGGGAGAAATACACTACCCAGTTACACTTTGTATTCTAAGCTTGAATATTAATGAAAATATTAATGTCACCTATGTGTTAGGCATACACTCAGTCCTGCTCTTGAATTCCCATCAGAGCTGACATTGCCGTCAGAGCAAGTGGGACTAGGCCTGAGTGGATTATTTTGTGTGAAGGGTTTTTTTTTTTGTGTTAGTGTAAATGAGCTTTGTCAAATACAAGAACAAAGTCACAAGTCTCTTGTTTATCAAGATAAAATTTTTGGTTCAGGTCAGTGATAATAGTTAAATAATCTTGCACAACCTTGTTTCATTTTTGTAAGTTTTTTTTCCTGCAAGCAATTACATAATTTCAGACAGAAAAGGCACTTTAAAGTTTGTAAGTATCACAACCACCTCATTTTCAGTTGTGTTCTCTTTATCCTGAATGAGATGATCTGCTTAACTTACATGATTTTCCATTAACAGCTTGACAAAAAATACAGCAACGAGGAAAAATAAAGACATGAAAGCTGCCCAGTGAAAAGGTGTTTAAAAGAAAACTTTGTCCCCTATCCAAATAGCAGCAGAATTTTCCCCCTTAATAATCTCTTATCTTCTTGCCCTGTGCACCCCATTTTGCTCCCCATGCTCAGAACTCCAGCTTGTTTCCTAGACATATTTAAAAAGCAAGAGGTAAAAAGCTTTAGTTTGAAAAATGTAAACCATCCATTGGAAATAAAAGTTATTTTTAAGCATCCATAACAAGTGTTTAGGAATATTTATTCTCTCTAAGCTCTAGATGCTTCAGATTTAGCTGTTTTATTGGGGGGAAGGGGGATTGAGAAGGTGGGGTTATTCTTCCCTTGTTTCTTCTTTAAAAACCTGCTACAGGAAATGGTAGTCCACCATCAGTCTGCAGAAACCAGATTTCTATTTTTCACATGCACACACCCACCAGCATTGTTTTATCTCAACTCTCCATTCTTGCCACTGCAAAATTCCTGGTAATAGTTTCAGGTGCCACACACACCTGACTGAAAGAACAAAATGTCATGGGTTTTCTCCTCACAAACCCAGCTTCTGCTGTTCTCACAGCCTTTCAGTGCTTTTCTTAGCACCAGAATGTGCAGGGAACACCTCAGGATTCAAAGAGATGGCAACTTCAAAGCCAGCACAAACAGTGTAGTAGTTCTGTACAGAAATCATTTGGACAATTTAGAAAGCTACAGGTTACTTAGAACTCACCTATTTTCTTTTTGGTTCAGTGCTGTAAAAAATGTAGTGCCATCCACATTTACCTGAGCCCCCAGTACCATGCACAGGAAAAAGAAGGCAGGAGAAGAGAGGAAGGAAAAAGAAGACAAGATGCATGCTCTCAAAGACATTTCTCACGCTTCTGAACTTCCTTCAGCTTTTAGCTTTTACATATACTTGGCATGAAGTACTACAGAAGATTGTATGTGCTGGGTTCTTGTTTTAGGGTGGAGAGGTACATAAATGTAAGTAGTAGTTCTGCAGGTAGGTTACTGCCACCATGTGCATTGATGGCATACAAGGATAATTTGAAAAATCATGTTTTGTTTCAATTAATCCCAAAGAATACTAAGATGAATGAGAGACATTGATCTCAGTTTCACAGGATCACAGAAGAGCAAAGCTGAGATTGCAAGGGATCCCTAGATAAATTCTAGTCCAAGCCCCAGCTCAAAAGTAGGGTCAAATAGAGCAAATTGTTCTATGTTCAGCTAACCTTTGAGTATCTTCAATAATGGTGACTCCACAACCTCTCTGGACAATTTGTTCCAGTGTTTAACTGAAAGAAGCTCTTCCCTTATGTTTAACGAAAACTTTGTGTATTGCAATTTGTACCTGTAGCTTCATGTCCTTTCACTGGGCACCACCAGAAGAACATGGCTACTTTTTTTTAATTATAAATTTTATTTGTAATTTTATTTTGCAATTACTAGAATGCCTGAAGCATTTGTTAAATGCAGACTACCTGCAGAGAAATCAGCAGTGCTACTCATAGGACAAGAAGATACAGGGTGCTTGAGGCATTGCAGCACCCTGGTTTGGGAGAACTCTTACAACCCGTCTCTCAGATATGCTCAGTCCATCCATATATGTATGTATGTATTATACACCACATATATGATCAGCAGATAATGGTCAGTACTCAACATTAACCATGCAATCAATATTTTGCTTTTACTCCTGTGCATTTTTTTTCTTGTGGTGAACTAGTCGTTCGCAGCTTCCAGAACCACAGTTGTCACTGCTCTACTGGTCCAACTTTATGTATAGTATCTGTTTGTGTGATATTTATATGAAGAGCTGTTTCTTGTTTCATACTACAGAACTAATTGTCCTGACCCTTATCTCAGCTCCACCTAGCCCAAACTAGGTAGCTGTTCTTTTGAAAATAATTACTTGGCAAATACAGAAGTCTGCTGTATTTTAAGAAAATAAAGGTCACACAAAACAATCTTTAATCTTTCACAAAGTACGAGTGATCAACAAAATGATCGATGCTTGTTTTCTAAATATTGGGGTGATTTTCTGGTTTGGTTTTTTTTTTTCTTTTAGTCATATTCCTGCCCTCTTCATTTTACACCAAAACAATGGGAAGACATTTGAAGTGTTAAACTTGTGAAATAAGTGAGGTTTTCACAGCCAGCATCTACAGCCTTCTCTCTCGCCTCTAGCAGGGTCAACACACCCTTTTCCTGATTTGTTTCACCCAGCCTTTCAAATTCACTGGTTTGGAAAATTATGATATCCTATTTTTTCCTTCTCTTTCTCACACAAACTATTTGTCTAATGTTTAAAAAAAGAATGAAGGAAAGATTAGCCCTCCCATTGTAAGCCAACACCAATCACTAAACTGATAATACTTACGTATCTAGTTAAATATGTGACATGGATAACTTCTAAGATATTTTTTGCTCTTGTGTAAAGAAGACCAGATAGAAAGTCACTTACTAGAGGAAAAGAAAGTCAGTAGTTGATAATAAAGGAGACTCTTGTTAACACTTGTTAAAGGCTTATCTAGGACTAATGAATAAGTTCTGCCAATTCAACATACCACGTTTTCCTTGTTATCTTCATCTAGAATGGCCTATTAATCAATTAAAACATTAAAACAGGAGAAGACTTGAAGAGGAAAGAAAAAAAAAAACAACTCAGGAAGAAATTTAAACTGGATTTGCAATGCCATTAAAGTAATTCACTAAGTAAAATGCTAATTAGCTGTGCCATCTTTCCAGAGTCCTTGTCTTAGCTCTTCGCAGCTCTGCAGGAAATGTAGTTTTAACTTTACTTTTCTAGTCC
This sequence comes from Rhabdornis inornatus, assembly GCA_013397075.1. Lineage (NCBI taxonomy): Eukaryota > Metazoa > Chordata > Aves > Passeriformes > Rhabdornithidae > Rhabdornis > Rhabdornis inornatus. The sequence continues at coordinate 2,945,615 of VWZS01004200.1, forward strand.
TTCATAATTTAGCCTTCTTCATAATTTAGCTTTCTCATCTCCAGCTGATCTAATATTACTGCTACCATGCCTGGTTTTATGGCCCACTACATTCTGCTACAGATGTCATCATCCTCTCTCCTCAGATTGCTAATTAAACATGAGGGAAATCCCTGATCCCAATTTGTGTATGGACCCCTACAAAACACATTTAAAGCTTCATTATGAACATAAGGTTCTGCTTGCTGACATGACTAGGAACAAGCAGTGAACTCTGTGTACACCTCTTTTCTCTGTTTTGCTTTCTGGTACTTTAAATAATTATTGTTTTATTTGCTGTATCACATCCTACTACAGATTCTCCTCTTAGTAGCAAACCAAGCAGCTAACAAAGCTACACTAATTAATTTACTGAGATTTATAGTGCTCTCCTGCATTTGTCATCTGCTTGTGTTTTTGAGGCTGAGCACAGTGAGGAGGGATTTTCTCTCATCAGTCATCTTGCAGAGTGATGGAGAGAGGGTTTGGAATGCCACCATTCCAAACTAATTTCTAAGTTATGGTCATGAAACCCAGTTTCATTAAACAGGTTTTTGTTGTAAGGACAAGATCATATAATTAGTTTTTCATATGAAAGGACACATTAATCAGTGGGACTAATTCTCACTCCAGAAACATTTAGCCCTTTAATTATGAATGAAAAAAACAAAACAAAACAAATAATTATTATTGAATTTTAAACCTGATCATAAATTAAGTTTTTGTCCTCCATTCCTGATTTCATGGCTGAGGGTATGAAACTACCCTTCTAAAAATCCTCAGTCTTCACGAAGGAGTCATATTACACTAACGTGTAGGACATGTGTGTGGACATATGAATAGTCCATATCTTGCAAATTGTCGACAACACAAAAAGCAGAAATTTCTGGGGAAATAATACCTATTAGTTGAGCCAGCATGGTACAATTTCACACCTGCCAGCACAGGCAATGTATGTGAATGTGTGTCGTAACTGCTCACACTGCTCTCTGGGGCCAGGGAGCAAATCTGCAGCTCCTGTTCATGCTGATTGTCCTGCAAATAGCTGGGCTTCCTTATCTCTTCTCCCGCATATGCATCCCTTGGGTTACAGACCTGATGCTGGAAAGTGCTCAACTCTCTGCTTCTATTGAAATCATCAGGTACATCCCTGTAGCATTAAGGAAGATGTAACCCTAGAGTTAATATTACATTTTAAACGAAAAATAGATTGAAATGAATGAGACTAAATAAAATAAATAAGGTATAAAATGCTGCAGTCTCAAGGAAAGCCCAAGGGAAGCTATTTTTTTTTTTAATTAAACCAGCTTAGCTAGGTTTCTGTGAGGAAATAGATATTGTGACTCGACTGACAGTTTGCTCAACTATGAGCAAAATCTTATACTCTTTAGGCACGGGCAAAGCTGATCAATGCTTTTTCTACTGTGCTTATACTAGAAGGATTTGTAACTCATCGGAAGAAATATTGTAATTTTACTTTGTGAATTTATAGTCAAACTCTAGTCCATCTTGGAGGGTCTATATATGTTGCTACAATATAAATACTAACTAAAACTATTTCTTAAAAATTAACTGTATGACATAATCTTTGGAATTCAATACAGTTTGTTATCAAAGTTGTTCTCCAACTGTTCCCTGCAGAGGCAATTCCTCCTACACATCCACACTATATACACACACAGCGAGACATTTTCAAGTGGCTTTTTTCTTCCTCTACTCAAAGTTTAGTCTCCGACTTCAAGAGGCTGAACAAATACCCCTCTTAACCCCGTGTCACTCCTATTGTCCGAAGTGAGCTCAGCAGCACTGAAATGTAAGGTTTTAAGTGTCTCAGACTGAAACCTGAGTATCGGGAAATACGTTTGGGAAAGCAGATCTCCGAGGGTGAGCTGCAGTCCAGAGAGCACTGCCAGACAGACCAGCGGCGTAGAGCAGGGTGAGCTTTCAGAGAAGTGTGGCATCTATGGTTAGAGGGGAAGAAGAGAAGTTTTCTTCACAGCACCCACGTTCTCTCATAATCCTGAAAATTTATTCTCAGTGAACCCCTTACGTTCTCATATTTGGAGAGGAGATTACAAACGTTTTTGCTCCTTTTTGTGTTTTAAATTTTTGCTGTAGAATAGAAGTCTAGTTCCCACTCTCCACTCAAGAGTTTGTGTCAGGATGCTAGTAAAGCTTCTTGAAATGCGCAAGATTGCAGGGATGGTAGCATAAGTTATCCATGGGGGAAGTACTTACGGTGTGTAACAGCAAATACGTCTTGTGAGAGAAAGCAATTGTAAATCCCCTGGACAACATAAACCACTCCGTGGAATAAATTACTTTGTAGGAAGATTGTGATTCTTTAGAAAAGCAAAGAGAAAAAAAATATTTATCTAGAAGAGGAAATTGTTTCCATGTGAATTCTGCAGAAGCAATCTGTCTAAACACATTATGTACTGCATCACAGTGGTATCGTTAGTTACAGCAGCCCCGCCTTTATCAACCTCTAGACAAAACATTTTTAAATCCCTTAAGGACGTATTTCTAACGGAAGCAAGAACACTCGAGCGCTACGAAACCAACTCCGTCACTCTTGCGAAGTGAGCCACTCCTCACCCACCCCTCCGGTGAGCGTAACTTTAAAGGCGCGGCCGGGCTTTTGGGANGGGCCCGCTTCCCGCCCCGAACGGGCCGGGCTCGCTGCGGGACGGCCGGGGGCACCGGGGCCATCCCGGGCCCGCTTCCCGCCCCGAACGGGCCGGGCTCGCTGCGGGGTGATCTCGGGCCCGCTCCCCGCCCCGCAGGGCCTGGCTGCAGCGGAGCTATCCTCGGAGCCCTTGGGCAGCACAGCCGCCCCCCGGCCCGGCACCCTCGCCGTGCGGGAGCTGGTGTAGCCCGCGCTGCCTCTCCCGTGCGCTTCCCGCTGCTCCCGGCCTACGCCAGGAGCGTTCCCAGGGCTGCGGGAGGCGGGCAGTGATGCTGCTCCGCACAGGTCGGATGCTGGGAGGCTGTGGGCAGGGGAGGAGCGGTGAGCCTGGGCAGCAGTGAGCCCTTCTCCTGGGGAGCTGTTTGCTTCTTGGAACCAACCTCAGGTCTCATTTGGGCAGCCCCCAGGCAGGGACACCATGGGCATACACCATGGGCATCCACCATGGCAGCATCCACCAGGGCTCGCCGTGTGCTGGGCTGTTGTGAACCGCCGGGCTGTGTGGAGCGTGCCTTACAGGTAATACAACCGCGTGTATCCAACAGCTTAACCCTGCCAAAAGGAACGTGCCTTTCTCCTAAGGCTCTTGCACCAGCTCCTCACCACCTTTGCTTGGTCAGTTCAATTCACAACTCTAGCATAGAGTTAACCCAGTGGAAAGAGAAATCCAGGATGACCCCAGGAAGGGTCAGCACAGGTGAGAGGGGAAAACAAACGACGTCTTGTTGGCAAATTGTTTCCTCCTGAACTTACTTCTCTGTGGGTGTGTGTTGACATGGCTCATCTACAAACTGTGCTGCCTATCAAAATTTGACTTTGTCCAATAAAATATGTCACGTTGTAAATGTTGGCAGTAGTTGCATCAAGTCAGAGAGTGGTACCCAATTCAAAATGACAGTAAAATCTTATAATAAAAAAGCAAATATTATAGCTATGTTTACTTCTGGTAACGAAAGAAGGTCCAATTCATACAGACAGAGAAGAAAGTAGTTAATGCAGTAACTGAAAATACAAGTCTGTCGTGGGACATGGAGCTCTTACTTCAGAGGATAAAACACTTTATTTAGAGATAAAATTCCCAGACAACTTTATTTTAGTTCCAGAACAGCTTTAACAAAGATTAGTTGTTGGCAACCACAAGAAGAGGAGTTAAGACATGCACATCAGGGCAGAATTAATATACCTCAAACTCCCAAGGCTGGCGGTAGTCACTAGGAGACATGTGCAGATATTCCTGCTGTATTTACTCTGTCACCTATCCTTTCCATGAGCAGAAGAAGGAAGTAGGGGTTGTGTAGCAGAAATACATTCATGCTGGGAAGCCAGCTGATGGATAAGCACCTTTGGGTGAGGAGGGGTGAGTCTGCCTGGAAGTGTGGACCAGTATGTCTTTTTCAGAGCTATATATCGTAGGCCGTGTCCTCAGTGGAGCAAAGGATTTTTGTCTGTTTTACCCTGGGATGCTGGAGATTAGTGTGATGTGTACTTAAAAATATGTAAATGAGATATTTTGGTGGTACCTTGCACAGAGTCAGCAATTGTGCTCTTCCTCCTGAGTGTGTTAGGAATTTCCCTCAACTATGCTTCCCAATAGTTCCCAGAAATCCTGAACAAGTATGGGAAATTAAATAAGAAAGGGAGGCTACAGTTAAGAGAACCCGACTATGAACTGAACTGCTCATTTGAACTGTGTAAAGTATAGTGACTTTGTGAATCTGTAGAGTTCACATTCATTACAGGATTCATTAAAAGGGCTATTATTGCTAGGTGCCATTAACACCCCTCCCTCCCTTTTCCATTGTGAATGATTTCACTAGGATGCTGTAAAACTAAGGATGCCAAATGGTCAGAGCTGGGTAATACTTTTGCTAATTCTAGAAGACAATCTAAAGCTGGTGTTTCTTGTTTGTCTGGCATCCACAATTACTCTTGAATTAGTATTATTTGTTTGGCTTATTGTAGAAATATAAAGCATGAAATTCTGTTCTCAAAAACAGATGCCAACTCACTGGAGACAGAAGAGTTTTCTGTTCTTCTTATGTGGTCAGGGTGAGTCTATAGTAATGAGCTACATGAAGGATGTGCTGCTTGCCTACAAAGGAGATACTTAAGTTTCCATGTGTAACTTACCATATGCAATAGCACTGTCCTATTGAACAAGCTTTGGGGTGAAGTCATATTTGTTTTCTTTGTAACTGCATGGACTGCCCCACAATTTTCTATTTTAGTCACCTTCAGCACACCTGAGCAGGAAGTGACAGAAGGGTGTCATCACATTTAGTGTCTCCACCAATACTGTCAACACACCAAAACGTTGGAGCCACTTAAAGTTTTAGGCTGAGATACTGATGCATCTGCTCTCTGAACAACCCATTTCTTCTAGAAACATGTAATAACCTTAACTTGGATTGAATGTCCCTTATCTGGGTTGGACCTTGCAGCTTCATGGGCAAGCACCAACCTTGTGCAGAAGCAATAGTGAAGAAACATTGTACTTACAGAGAGCTGAGCTGTAACAGCAAAGTGGTTAAACTCCTGCTCCTTCTGTGGGTAAAACTGTTTCTCTTTACACCATAGTCCTTCCACTCAACCTGCTCTGTGCCTGTCATCATTCAAGGGTTTACATTTTAAGTTATAAGAGAGCATCCAAAGGAGGGCAACAAACATGGTGAAGGGCCTTGAGGGGAAGCCGTGTGAGGAGCAGCTGAGGTCACTTGGTCTGTTCAGCCTGGAGGAGACTGAGGGGACACCTCACTGCAGATACAACTTCCTCATGAGGGGAAGAGGAGGAGCAGGCACTGATCTCTGCTCTGTGGTGACCAGTGACAGGACCTGAGGGAATGACCTGAAGTTGTGTTAGTGGAGGTTTAGGTTGGATATTAGAAAAAGGTTCTTCTCCCAGACCGTGGTTGGGCTGGAACAGCACCAAGCCTGACAGAGTTCGAGAAGTATTTAGATAATACTCTTAAGTGTATCGTGTGACTCTTGTGGATGGTCCTGTGCAGGGCTGGGAGTTGGACTCAATGGTCCTTGTGTGTCCCTTCCAACTCAGCTGATTCTGTAAGTCTGTGATTTAGGCAGGGAAACCCCAACTCTCAAAAAAGCCTCCTAAAGCTTTCTAGCAGTTAAGCATCGGGGGTTTGGGTTTGTGGGTGGTTTCATTGTTAGTGTTTTTTAGCCCTTAGAGTAACTGTTCTACTAAGAGATCTTAAATAGTTCCACTAGGCTAAAATTAGAGGTGATAGTGCTGCCAGTATTTGTAGGCAAAAATTCTTGCTGAAAAATAATTGCATCTCATATTTTTCAAGGCTGTTTTTTGTCCCTATTAACTTCCATCTGTAATAGGCATTTTTAAGGGTAGGATGGAATGGAGGGTACTAGAGACTGTTGTATTGAAACAGAATGAAACAAAATTGGAGCTGATCCACGTGTGATCTTGTTGGAAGAACTAATGATAGGGATTGGGGTAATGAGTGAAGATGGACAGGAGGTCAGATATGGACTTGCAAAAGAACAGTGGGAACAAGGGCAGCACTTTAATTTTGAGTTGTGTGTGTAGAAACATCACTGTGTAACGTGTAACTCTGTGAATCAGAGAGGCTAGAGAGGTACACAAGGTTACCTTAGTTTTAAGGTGAGCAAGTCCTTTGCCTGGTTTTGTTACCGAGGTAGCAGTGTGATTTCCTGCTGCTCGAGCGGGGACAGTACCTGGGAAATGGGCCGCAGACTACAGGGAGTGAAGCGTTGCGTAGCCAAGGGCTGGATTTACCGGGACGGCTCACGAAGATTGTCAGAGCGCCAAGGAAATGTGTGTCAGCCGTTGTCACCTTTGCACTGTTCTAGGTCTGCCAACCCTGGGAGGAGCTCACACAACTGGGCTTTGCCCTAATCCAAATATTGCTTAGGGCTCTATCTGAGGATTTATGGCGTTTGGACTACCTTTGCTTTCCAAAAGCTGTGTCCGCAAGTGCCTGGGGACCTGCAGCGCTGGAGTACCCCTTGCGCTCTGGAGCCGCCCCGGGCAGCGATGGATGTAGTGGCTGTAGAGCCCTGGTGCTGGCAGCAGCACGACGAGGACCCCTGCTGCCCTGCAAACACGCCCACCCCACACACCTCTCCGACTGTCTTCGAGGTCCCTGCAGCACGGCGAGCCCCGGCCGCCCGTCCCCAGAGTCAGCCCCGAGGCACCCTCTTCCCGCCGGACTCCCCCTGACATCCCGGAGGGGCTCCGCAGCTCCGCTCGGCTGGCAGCAGCCGGGAGAGCCGCGGAGCTGTCCCGGGGCGGGGGCGGGCGGAGGAGCCGCCCCTCCGCGGGCGCGGAGCTATAAGGGCAGCGCGGCGCGGCGGGGCGCGCAGCCGGCGCTATGGGGAATCGTGTCACCCGCGATGACTTCGAGTGGGTCTACACGGAGCAGCCCCACACGCAGCGCAGGAAGGAGATCCTGGGTACGACGGGGAGCCCGGGAGCGGCCGCGGCGGCTCGGGCAGGCTGAGCTGCGCTCCTGGACGGGAAGGGACGCGCGGGGCGGGAGGTCCGCGCCGGGACCACTGGTGTCGGTGCGGCTCGGGCTGGTGTCTAGGCTGCGGAGAGCGAGTGCCGCAGCCCGGTGGGCTGTTGGGTGTTTCCCCCGAGGAGTGTAGCACTCCCAACTCCGTGCCTTCTGAAGGCAGCGGCGAGGATGCCGCGGCCGAATGGAGCCCGGCTGCGCCGAGCCGGGTCACCGGGTGGCAGCGGCGACACGGGCTGTGCCCGGTGCCCGCCTGCCCGCACCGCGCCCGAGACCGGCCGCTGCCGTCGGGGGGTCCGGGCGGGCGGCGGCTCCGCCGGGCGCGCACCGGGCGCGGGCTGGGAGCCCTTCTGCGGGCACGTGTTCCCGGTGCCTTGGTAGTACGTGGAAGTACACGGGCGTGCGGGTCAGGTCTGCTGGAGAACAACAGCAGATCCCCGCTGCTTGTCGGGGGCAAGGTACACTCCTGTATTTACGTGGTGTACACGCAGCGCTGAACTGTGCAGAGGAGTGTGGTGGGTTTATTTTGTGGGTTTATTTTTGTGGGTGGATTTGGGCTATTCTGAAGATCGTTTTTGAGAATAACTGATAATTCAGAATTGTTACAGAGTATTGTTGCGTATCTCCTAAAATACATTTTCAACTTTTTATTAATAAAAAAGATTTTTATTTTTTCCCTTCTTTTCATTTGGCTGAATTGGTAGTTTTGTTTTCTTCTCTCTAATGAGTAGGATAAAGTTTTTAAAGAACTTTTATAAAAAAGCCAGTGGAGCTTCTGACTGAGTTGCTGCACAGGGTATATGCTAATTAGGTCCAGTTTTTTAACTCCTCCACAATCTTACAGATTAATCCAGGATTAATCTAAATTATAAAAACATTTCCGGTGTAGTAGCAGTGGTGAAATATCCACATCCAGGTTTGAAGTACGTCCAGGAAGATAATAATTATTTTACTATGTTGTCATGATAGTCAAATTACATCAGTATAGCAAATGATGCTTCTTGGTATTATGCTCCTCATCCCTTCAGTCAAGGGGACTACATTTTGGTGAGCTAAGGATAGGAGAGTGTATGGTGGGTCTCTGCCCTTGCTGCTCTCTTGCCTTTTTGGTTGTGCTATAGAATGGGGAGTGCAAACCATGATGAAGCTGTAAGGAGGTACTTGGACTCGTTTGTTGCAGCAAACTCTTTTTAGGACTCTTCAGCGGCACACTTGCAGAGGTTTTGCCCACCCCCTCTCTGAGTTAAGAACAAGCAATTGGAATCAAGATCCATCTCCTTTACAGCTTCCCCTGCTCCAGCCATGGGAGTAGAAGGAAGGGAAGAGAGAAATACAACATAGAGAGACATGAATGATCTGTGTCTAATGAGGCAGAATGGATTTTAAAACTAGTGCCACAGATACCAAAATGTTACCAAAAGTTACTGAAACTATCATAATACCCCACATAATATTTGTATAATGATCCTCACTCTATTATTCAAAGCTTAAAGTCACCTAGTATTCAGAGTATATAGTTACTGAAGTGTTTAGTGTCTGCTATGCTGGAGTACGCAGTAGAAATCTTAAATACATATGAACAAATATCTATAAAAATCCATGTATTTTACATTTTTGTGTACAGCAATGCCTTGGGGACAGCATTCCATGCTGGTAAAGGAGGTATTTCCTTCCCAATAGGTTAATGATTTAGTTGCTAAGCACTGAAACTTGCTTGTTCACTGGGCTGCTGCTTTTTAAAATGCTGGTCTCTCTCAGGCATGGCTACTTGGATTTAAATACAAATGGAAGTTATCCGTTAGGGAAAAAAATGGGCAAACTGACAAACACATAAGGCAGTTTCTTTCTACATAAGTGATGTTTCCTAGGCTGTTGCCCCAATATGTTCCTATAGAACATCTGAGAGGTAAAAACGTTCAACACAAAGTTGTTTGTCCTGGCTTAAGAGTTAGTAGCCCAAGTGTCTGTAAGACTTTTGTAGTCAGTGACTGTGTCTGAATGAGAGCTCCCTGAGTCCAGGCTCCCTACCAATGGGCAGGGACATCATTTGCTAGCTCAGGTTGCTCAGAGCCCCATCCAACCTGTCCTTGAACACTTCCACGATGGGCCATCCACAGCTTCTCTGGGCAACCAGTTCCAGTTGAGCTGCAGAGCTATGAGCAGTGTTTATCAACTGGGCTGGCTGGAAACTGGCTTTGTGCAGGACACTGTTGCACTAGATGAGGGTTGTGATTCCTAAAGGCTATGATTATACCAGCAAATAGATCAACGTTTTGCACAAGGGAGAGGAGATACTTTCTCTCTTCTCTCTTTGTAGTATCTAATTAAAATGTAGCTGGTGCTTAGTACTGTCTGGGTGCAGCTGCTTCTGATTTGGAGCAGAGATCTCTTGCCAAGCTGGCACTTCGACCCTGATCACGTTATACGTGTTCCTGAACACGTTATTCACGCTTTTCAGTTTATGAAATGGAATTGTTTCATTGCTATTCTCTCGCTGTCTTGTTTATGAAAAGCCTGTTACTGCCTTGTGTCAGGACTGGGATTTGTGTAATGCTGCACTAAGCTCTGTCAGGGAAAGATCTGGTTAAAACCTTCCTGATGGAAAAGTTGTTTCATCGAGATCTGCTTAGCTTTTCTGTATAGTTATAAAAATGCTGTTGGGGGAGATATAACATAGAGAGGACATCTAGTAGAAATAGGGTTTCTACTTTTTGTCATTAAGGATTTCTTGGACTGAAAGACTTGGAAAAACTATGCTCTTGCTCAATGGGAAGTGCTGATGGCTTTTCACTCTTGAGAGATGAAAAAATCATTGCTTAAATGCAGGTAACACCATAATCATAAAATGTATGGTCATTTCACCTGCAAACAATTTCCCAAATGCAAGCAATGAGCAATATGTTGTGACATGGGAAAAGTGAGATCATATTTGTACCATGGGCTGAATGTAACTTTATAAAATTGCTGTAAGTTGGTCAGAAACTCTCTTGCCTCACAGGATCCTTAGGGAAGCACTTGTTTGCTGCTGAGGATGAGAGCTGAATCAGTGTTGCTCAGGATAGACCAGGAGCATCTGAATATGATCTAACATCCAAGAATGCTTAATAGTTATGTAATTAGTCCTTTGGCAAGTTATTTTGGAGTGGAGATGGTGCAAGTGTTTTATATGTACTTTATCCTGTAGGAAGGCTGAGATGTTAGCCCATGGGGAGGGGTAGAACAAAATTTAAAAGCCAAAATCCATTTTATTTTAGTGTTTAACTGATCCGAGTATAGCTTCCAGCTCTGCTCTCTTATTTAGAGATTAATCTGCTGTTTCTTCTGGCTGTCTCTTCTGTTGCCTTTTTAAACCTTACGTTTATGAAAATTCTGATAAGCTGTACCTACTGAAATATGCAATATATTATATCCTTAGCTAAAATCAAAGCTCTGAGGTACATGTGCTTCTGGCAAAGAAACTACGTTTGCCCTTTATGCTGCAGTGTGTGGGCATGGTGCTACCCCTGATTTTGCACATCCTCTGATGAGTGCACCCAGAAGAGCTGCTGTCCCAGTGCTCATGCCAATTCCCTGTGGACATCACTTTTGAAATAAATCATGCAGGCAGAAAGTAACTGATTTAGGCATTTGTGGTCTTCTGAGGGAAATGTATTAAGTGCAACCGAAGAGTTCAGTTTTGTCCATATTGCAGATTTTTATTTCAGAAGGAGCTGGAAGCCTTCTTTCTAGCCTTGCTACATCTCTTTACTCTGAACTAGCTAATAAACATAAGCAAACAGGTTGCAGCTGCTGACATAGTGATGTGCTGGTATCATCCACCTCTGTTGACACTGGTGGAGTGGCACCACCACGGTACTTTCCTTCTGGTGGCCACTTCTGGGTGGCCCACTGCCCTTGGATCAGCTAGCACTAAGCTGCTTAGAAGCTTGTGGGTGACAAATACAAGATTAAGACACTTGTCCTTGCACAGTGGACATATAAAACTTCAGTGTAATCAGATGGGCCAAAAATGTTTCTTATTATTTTGTGTAGTGGAAGGGCTTTTTCACAGGAGACTCTGAAAAACCAGAAGGTGTTTTCATGCGTACTGTCCTCTGTGTATCCTACCTGTGTCTTGTCTCATGCATTGCTTGAATTAATCGTAGAATTAATCATAGAATTGTTTGAGTACCATGTACATCATCAACTAGATCAGGTTGTTCAGAGCCCCAGACAACCTGTCCTTGAATATTTCCAGGGATGGGGCATTTACAAGCTCTCTGGGCAATGTGCGATAGTGTTTCACCACCATCTTTGTAAAAAAACTTCTTCTTTATGTCTAGACTAAATGTCTCCTCTTTTAGCTTGGAACCATTACCCTTTGACCTATCACAACAAGCCCTACTAAACAGTGAGTCCCCATCATTCTTATAAACCCCCATGAGGTGTTGAAAGGCAATAAGGTCTTAAAGCCTTTTCCTCTCCAGGCTGAACAGCTTCCATTTTTACCTCTCTCAGCCTTTCCTTATTGGAGAGGTGCTCCAGCCCTCTGACAATTTTCATGGCCATCCTCTGGACTTGCTCCAACTCATCTATGTTGTTCACTGAGGACTTGGGTGTGCTGTGCTTTTATAAGCATGTTTTTGAGCTGAGCTGCTACAAGGCAAAACACTATAATGTTAGTAAACTGTCTTCTTTTTTTTTTCATTTATTTGGTACAAATACCAGCTCCCACATAGGACATGGAGTAGTAAAGCTTACACCCTGTGTTTGGTGTCTCTTATCTGTTTTGGCAGGGACTCATAATCAGTAGAATGTAGTCCAGGACAGCAGTATCACAGATTTTTTTTCCCTCCTTCCCTTTAACAAACCTTCTAAGTGACTTATGCTGAGGAGTATGTCCACTTTGACTGTATCAGCATGCTGTACTTGGGGTGAAAAGAAAGGAAAATTAAGAAATTAAATTTCTTCTCTTTTTACAACTAGTTACTCATGGATGTGGGCAAGACTGCTGCTCCTTTAAACCTCCATCACCACTGTCTCTGTGGACAGCTCCTACTCCTGTTCGCTTTCAAATGCCACATGTACCAAAATGTGCAAGTGTGAAGTATGTGATGTCACATCAATGAGAAATTGTGTCTGGTGCCATCATTGGGACTTGCCTGAGTTATCTCAGGGACAGGGTCAGCAGGGCAGAGGATGAGTGAGAGTTCAGAGCAAGGTATTTGCTATCTCCTGAGGAGGAGGAACAGCAGGACCTGGCAACCAATGGCCTGTCCATTGAACAGTTGCACCAACCCTAACTGAGGATCACTGTGGGGCTATGAGGAATGTTCTTGGATCTCCAGAGAGAAGCATCAATGGAACAAAATACATAGTCAGACTAATTTGTTAGTTTAGGCACTTGGCGAGTGAGATCTGCCTCTTGAAAGATGTGTTGAACAGTGGAGTGATCTCTGTGAAAAGTTAGTTCAATAAATAGGTTGTTTCAGAATTGTGAACCCTTCTGAAAATATACTTGCAGCATTTGTTCTCTCTTGACTTGTAAGAGTGGGGAATGCTGTCTTTGATCATTGTGGAACAGAGAGACTGTGGAGCTATCTGGGCAGAGTTAGTAACTACATTTACCTACTGTACTGAAGTGCCTGTGCTGCTTTGGCAGTGTGCTGACCTTGGAGACAGAAGAGTCATCCTTGTGCACTGTTGTACATCTACACCAGTGTCCCCACCCTCTCACAGCAGTACAGTGGCTCAGTCTGGACAGCTAGAAGCAGCACACGTAGATAAGCTATCTGCTGGCCTGACTTCCTCAATGAGCTGGAGGCTGGAAGATGTGCTGTGTAGATACCAGAGTAGCTGGGTCTCTCAAACCCAAGAGCCCTATTCTCATTGGATTATAAAGGAAAAAACTTGGTCCCATGCAGTCACATAGCTGTTGTGTCCTGTCCTGTGTTGTGTGCCCACGCCTTCATCCACCTCTCCCCTCCCCCCATTTAGAAGGGATTAATGACAGGATTGGGTTTTTATTCCTCTTTCCATGCCCCTGTCTGTGCCTCTGATTCTCTGTTGCCTTTTTTTCATGCAGGTGGGTGATGCCTGGTTTGCATAGCACCTACAGACACTTGTCACAGCAGCCTTACAGGGATGTCCAGGCTTTTCAGCAGCAAGTGAGGCTCTTGCCTTACTAGGATTCTTTCACTAACTGCAAGGCATAAGCACAGTGGAAAAATGAGATAAAAATTTGTGTTATCATAATTTTGTGTCAGCACATTGTACATAAATTGCAGTCATCAGAATCACTTACTCTGGTACTAGATGTGTCTTGCTGAAGAGTGCTTGGCCTCAAGTTTGAAAAGGGTCAGCATTCAACATTCTGCATTTGAAGTGCTCCTGAACCAACTGGTCTCTGCCACCAGTGGAGCATTTAGCCTCCAGTGAGCTTACCAGCACCACTCCCCTGCCCAAGCCATGGTTTCACCATGAGGAGAAACCTGAAATTTTTCCATGCCGTGGAAACAGGATGGCTTTATCAGTATTAATGATAAACAGCCACAGTATTGTGGTTTGACTAGTATGCAAAAATTTACTGTTGGAGTTAGTCATGTGTTGAATTTAATGTTAAACCCTGGGAAGTTACTTAATATCTGTCACCTGTGACAAGTGCAATGTCCCTGCATTGCTGCTTGCACACACTGTTGCTGCCATTTGGCAGTGACTGCTCTGGAATGTTTTAAATGGAATCCAGTCCTTGTTGGTTGCCACAGAAAGAAATAGGTCAAAAACTTCCATTATTTTCAAATAACAGTAGGAAGCATCTCTAAGCAATTTTCCCATCCCATTAAAATTTCTTTTTTGGTTTCTTTTTTTTTTTTGGGGGGGGGTTGTCAATGTGGCCTCAATTTGACCAGGCTGAGGAACAGATTTAGTTGTTTTACATTTCGTCTCTTCTGGTGACTGCAGTAACTTATCTCTACCAGCTCTATGATGTGACATTTTAGTGGCTTGACTTACTAAAGCGTTTTCTGGCTTTTGGACAGATGCCCCTAAGAAAGAGATTAAGCTACATAAAACTGCATGTCTGTAGCACTCTTTCTGACCAGGTCATTATATTGTTATGCTTTGGAGTGAACTCTGCATAAGCAGCACTTGGTGTAAAACTTTAGTACCAATTCAGGTACTAGAGAACAACTTCTCCATGTTAACTTTATTGGTGTGAAAAATATAATTTCAAGAATGGTGAAAACAGCAACAAAAAACAAAATAGCAAGACAAAAACACCCCTGGACTTTCTGGAGATTTTTGTCAAAAAGATTTGTCTGACTTTAGAAAGATATGAACTTTCACTACAGCTTTCCCAGCACTTAGAAAATCTCTCTTGCCTGAATACTCCTTACGGTGACCTTGGCCTCCTTGTTGTTCTCACAAGATTTGAGAACATCTCCTTTGTCCTCATCTTCCACAGCACTTTTCTAATCTTTGTAACCTCTAATTTCTGTCGAGATGGGCTGAAGTTGGCCAAGAGGCTCAAGGGTTGTTGGATTGCAGAGCATGACCACCTTAACCTACTTCTTTAAGTAGCACTTCATCTCTTTGAATTTCTGTAAACTTCTCAGGGTTCACTTCACTTCCACAAAAACCTTCTCTGCATCCAGCACTCAGTATCTGCCACTGCTTTCAAGGTCACATAAATTACATGTATTGTTTCCAGCCTTTGCTTATAGTAGACACAGCTGCAGAGATGCAGATCATGGTAATCTGATTTTATTGTATTGGTATTATACTGTGACAGTCAGATGATGTTTACTTTTCTATTCATAAAGTGGGCCCATGAAACTCACAGGGACCCTATGTAACCTCAGGGTTCAGAATGAGTGACTTTTCTATGCACTTATCTGTGTAAGCTGCCATTAGTGAGAAATGCAAAGTATGAGTTAAAGGAGGGAAGTCAGTATGTGAGTAAAAGCCATAGGGCAGCAGAAGGAATCATGTGCAAGCTAATACTGGAAGTGAGAAGTGTGGATTTGCAAAAAGGAGATGTGAACCAGTGAACAGCACCTAGAGGATCAATTGTACTCTGTATTTTATTTTGTTTTTAAAGGACAGATGAATGGCTGGTGGGACTGAAGATCTGTAAGCTGGCCCTGGCCTGACATGAGTCAGACTTGCAAGCCTAGCCCATGTCTCTCTGACACTGTACTGCAGTGTTTGTGAGGCCTCATGAAGCTGTTGTGTGATAATCTATGTGGCTTTTATGCCTGCTTTTGGTATGTGACATGGGAACAGAGAAAAATTTTCCATGCCTTACAAATTCCTGATAATATTACTGACTTTACTGTGATGTTACCATGTGTGAAGAGTTGTACCTGTTGTGAGCACTAGTAAACACTCAGATAATTAGGATTTTTTTTTAAATGCTGTGTTTGTCATCTAACCACAGAGCAATACCCGGTGAGCCAGTTGCTCAGCTCTCTCCTCAGCTGGTGTGTTTGAAACAACAGCGTGAAAAGGGCCACAAAGCAGGCAGATGAGTTGTATCCCTTTAGTGGAAAATAACATCTGAGCAAAATACGAAAGGACATTAAAAACATGACAGAAGGTGTTTCTTAGAGCTTAAGTCCTGTGGGATTTGGCATATTACTACTCATCACAGTGCAGCAATACTCATTGTGGGGAAGGCACATGATGCCATAGAGAGACCATCAGGGTATTTTTTTTATGTCTATATATATCAATTTCAATCACAATTGGACATGATGCTGAGACTGGTAAAACTTTCACCATAGTGGCAACCCAACTTTGGAATTAGCATTTTATAAAACCAGGGCCTCGAACATAGTGTGATAAAAACAGAGTCACAGTGGTGCTTGTGTTTACGTAATGATGATCTAACCAAGTTTTTCTCTGCATTTTTCCCTTTAGCAAAGTATCCAGAGATCAAGACTCTGATGGGACCAGATCCACATTTAAAGTGGATTGTATCTGGAATGGTTTTCATGCAGCTGCTGGCATGCTACCTGGTGAAAGACTTATCTTGGAAATGGATTTTCTTCTGGGCTTATGCTTTTGGGGGTTGCATCAACCATTCGCTGACCCTCGCCATCCATGATATTTCACACAATGTGGCCTTTGGGAACAAGCAGGCCAAGTGGAACCGATGGTTCGCAGTCTTTGCCAACTTGCCCATTGGAATCCCCTACTCTGCCTCCTTCAAGAAATACCACATTGACCATCACCGGTATCTGGGAGGGGACAGCTTGGATGTGGACATTCCCACAGACTTTGAGGGCTGGTTTTTCTGCACCCCACTCCGGAAACTGCTTTGGCTGTTCCTCCAACCTCTGTTCTACAGTCTGAGACCACTGTATGTGAACCCCAAAGCAATTACAAGGATGGAAATTCTTAATGCTCTCATCCAGTTTTCTACAGACCTCATCATTTACTACCTGTGCGGGCTCAAACCTGTTATTTACTTAATAGCAGGTACAATTCTTTGCTTGGGTTTTCATCCCATTTCTGGGCACTTCATAGCAGAACACTACATGTTCCTAAAAGGGTATGAGACATACTCTTATTACGGACCTCTGAACTGGCTCACCTTCAATGTAGGCTACCACATGGAGCATCATGACTTCCCCAGCATTCCTGGATGCAGATTGCCCTTGGTAAGTAGAGCATGAGCATGAGTGAGTTGGATTTTTATGAAAGCTGCTAAACTAGCTCAAAGAAAACACTCCAAATCACAGCAATTGGTGAATTTAAGAAAAAATAGGGGGAAAAAAAGAGAACAGCTTTTTGGATTGGTTTCTAATTAATTTTAAGCCAGAGATTGAGAGAAATGGCTGTCAAACTGCTGTAATCATTATTTGATGCAATAGTTTATTTGATGCAAAGTAGAACATCTGATCCTCAGAGGGCTTGAGGAATACCTTTCGCATGATGAAATCCTCCAACACGGCTTTAAATGTCTCGATTTACATCCCTCAGCCACTAAGTATCAACTCTTTGGAAGTTCAAAGACCCATCTAAAGGGAGGCAGGTGGCAATTGCTACTTGAAATTTGTCTAATGATCAATCTGCTAACTATATTGCTTGATTAACATCAAAGAAAAGTTTTTCTGTTTTTGAGATGACATAATCTCAAAAACAGAAATTTTGGGGCATGTTCCAGCCTGTCACAGATAGCACTGGAAAATAAAGCTGCACTCTCTGTGACTCCTTTTAGCTCTCCTGCCCCACCCACAGAAGCGGAGGAGGCCTGGTCTGTCCTTGGGAAAATGCTGTGGCTTTCCTCCTTTGAAAGGCAAACCCCTTTTTTTTAATGTTTTATCAGTTGTGGGAATCAAATTTGCAAAGCCCAGGTGTCTAGGAATGGTTTTCAGTCTCCTTCCAGGTGTGTAGCTGCTCTGGTGTGTTTTAATACAAGGGTTCCTCAGCAGGTGCTCACAGTGTTAGAGGTACGTGACTTCGAAGGATTGCTCCTACATACAAGTTCTCTGACATAATAGAAGGAAACATCTTTCTGTGGGCTGATGCAAAGCTGGGAACAGCTACTGCAATATACATATGAGGTGGAGGTAGAGCTGAGGAGCCTGAAGCTCAGGGGCTGTGACCTCCCCACCACTGATACCACATGCAACTTGTGTGATGGCATACCTGGGCAAACCCTGCTGTATGGGTTCATGTTCTCCATCACAGGAACACTCCTTGAGAGGAGATTCAAACCAAGGGGAGATTTTCTTGTGTCGAAGAGTGTTGGAAGCCTCTATAGGCTGCAATTGTGTTTTCATTCATCCTTTTGCTGCTGGAGGTCTGTCCTGGAGTCACTGCCTGTTCCTGATGAGGCTGGTACAGCAGCCCACACTCAGGTGTGAATTTCTCTGTGAGGCACTCCCATCACAGATACACCTGGTAGCTCAGTGGGGAAGTGCATGTGCTTGGCTTTAGTTTCAAATGTTCAAACTTGCTAGATGGGCTTAGGTACTTAGATTACCAAAATGAAAATAGAAGAGAAGGAGGTTAGCTTGGTATCCTGCACAAGGGAGGTGAGTGACTAATTGAACCTGCTGGGACTGTTGCTCCAGCCCTGACTGAGACTGAAAAGCTCTTCTCCACCCACACCACAAGTAGTTCAGCCTAATTCCTTGAGGCAGTGCAGCAGCTGCAAATGTCTGCCCTCCTGTGTAAAGAGGATGGAGTTATTAGCTGAATTTCACGGGCTTGTGTTCACGTGTGTTTTGCTCTTTGGCAACTGAGACTTGCCCTGCTGGTGGAGGAGAGAGCAGGCTTGTCATTCACTGCTGCCTGACAGAACTATATGGAAGGCTTGGAGTCTGATGAGTAATTAATTACAAATAAAAATTCTATGAAACAGAATTCTATTTTAAAAAATTCAATTTTCTTTGGCACCACAGTTCCCGTAGAAAATCCTTTGACCATTAAAACCATTGGTTACTCTCTTCTGCAAAATGAGAAAAAAAATCTCTGCGCTTCTCATGGAAAGAGATAAGGATACAGATCCTCTCTGATTATCTTTAAATCTTGAACTTCATAGGAGGTAAGAAACCTCACCTTGCTCTACTTTGCTTAACCTCCTGGCAAATTCTTCACTCAGCAAAGATCTATATTTTCAGATTTAGTCTCTTAGACACTTGAATTTCTAATAGTTGCATTGTGTAATATGGATGACCTCTAAGTGAGACTATTTTTATTTTTAATTATTGGCAAGTAGAAAGTGTAGTAGAGATCTCTTTTTTAAAAGATCTATCCTCCATGATTGAGAGCAGGGGAGAAATAGGATTTGAGAATAATTGGATCTTAATCTTGGAAAGTAACTGGCTTTTCAGCTTGCTTATCAGGGAAGTAAATTCAGCTTTTTCCTTTCTTACAGGTGTGTCATTCAGAATGTTCTGAGTAATGTGTTTGACACTGGAAAGACCTTTACCCTAGGACTGTGCCAGATTTGAAAGAGGAAGAATTAGGCTGTGCTCATAAGCTTATGGATATTAAAGATGAGTGACATGGATGTGCAGTAAGAACTTGTCCCCCTAGTATAATAAGAGATAACACAAGAGACCATGAAATTTAACATTGCAATGAAGGACCTGCTCTAAGAAAAAACCCTGTAGAGTTGACTAGATTAGTCTTTGAACAAAGTCTTATAACTAAAAAATATTGCACTGTTTGCCAAATGAGTAAAGAGATCCATTCTTCATTGTCTGAAGGATTGAATATACTTATATAGAGAGGAGATTGGAGAAGAAGGAGGAACTCTACTCCTGGAAGCTGCAATAAAAGCAGCAGTGTTACCAGAGGCAAACTAGTTACTCATTAAGCTTGTGGGAAAAGGAAAAGACATGGTATGAAACCAGATTTATTAGACAGACAAGACTGGAAAACATGGTAGATGTGCTGGTTTTGAATTGCAGATTTCATTAACCCTATGATGGCCAAGGAGGGCTCACCATCCTGTGGTGGAGATGTAGGACTATAGAGGGAACTTCTTGTAATAAGCCTTTGAACATTCTAAATGTGATTTTGCAGCTTTGTGTCATACGGATCTCTAGTTTCTGTATAGCCCCAGGACAAAGAGTGTGTAACAGCCATGCTGAAATACTGGGCTGCATTTAACTTTTGTGCCTATCAGACATGAAGAGTAGGAGTAGGGTCCTGTCACTGCTCTACAAGCACAGAATCACAACAAAAGTTTCAGTCCAAAAGATGTGACTTCTTGCCCTGCCACCCTGACCTACTTGAAGGAAAGCCTTGATATACCAGGTGCCAAATGCCTAGTAATTGTCCTGCAGACTTTGCAATCTCTTGTTAACCTTCCATGATAACATGATATCCTTCCACAGAATGGGTGAGGTTCAGCCTCCCTGCTCAAACAATCCTAGAGCACATGGCACAGGATTGTGTCCAGATGGTTCTTGAATATCCCCACTGAGGGAGACTCTGCACCCTCTCTGGGCAACCTGTTCCTGTGCCCAGTGACTGTACAGTAATGAAGTTCTTCCTCATGTTCAGGTGGAACTTCCTGTGCAACAGTTTCTGCCTATTGTATCTTGTCCTATTGCTCAGTAGAACTGAGAAGAGCCTGGATCCATTCTCTTGACACCCACCCTCCAGATACTTACAGATATTGATGAGGTTCCCTCTCAGTTGGCTTTTCTTGAGACTGAACAGGCCCAGCTCCATCAGCCTTTTCTTGTAAGATGCTCCAGTCCCTTGATCAACTTTGTTACCCTTTACTGGACTTGCTCCTTTTCTGCAGGCCAAACAACCCCAGCTCCCTCAGCCACTCCTCATATATGTTGCATTTAAAAGGGAGCCTGCATTAAACCCCAATTACTTTCTGCCCTCCCACTATCCAGTTTTTCTGGTAGATAAGGTGATAATTCTGTCTTATGTGTGGAGATACCGAAAGAAAGAATGAAAAATGAGATGTTTTTGCTAGAAAACTTTTGTGTAGATCTATTATAAAAGAGAAACATCTTTTAAAATTCTTTCCTGTGATTGCAAGATGGGAACATGTACTTAACAGATTTCCTTCTTTTCTATAAGAAAATGCTTCAGAAGACCCCCACTCTGACTGCATTCATTAAATTTTCACTTTCCTCTGTTCCTTATTGCAGTTTCACCTTCCCCTCTCTGTATTTTCTGTACATCCCATACAGCTGACCTGCCCAGAGACCTTTCAGTGGTGCAAGTGATGGCTGCCTTCCAGCACAAGAGGCTGCTCATGTTTGCAGAAGCTATTGGGCTGAACATAGGCAGGCTGTTCAATGGCCTCTTCTCTGGGCCATTTTTAGCTATTTTGTCACTACTGCTTTTCCTTTGGAGCCAGAAGACACAGCGTGAGACATTGTTCCTAGGAGCCAAATTGGTTTTTGTGAATCTCCAGCCTTCTACTTCCATGTGCAAGGGGCAATATAGGAAAACTTCCTGAAGCTCTTGTGGTGGTCAGAATATAACATGGTCAAGAGCTCTGCAGAATAACGTAACTACTTAAGAAAACATGGTCTGGTTCAGAGGGCGAGAAATGCATGGGACTCTGGAGAAGAGGGGAATTGTAGATTTGCCATATGAACTTGAATAGTGTAGATGATGGCTAAACTACAGTTGAAAGGCAGAATTCAGGCAGAATTTCTAAAATTGAGGTAGGAAGGAAGGTCTAAGCAACTGTGTGCTAGGTAATGACCATGTCAGAGCTAGAGTGAAGCTTTTGAAGCTGGGGATCTGAGCCCCACTTTGTGTTTGCATCAGGCCTCATGAGTAGCCTTCATTCAAGGGAGCTTACTGTTGAAATAGTCATCCCTCTCATCCTCTGGCTATTTCAATTACCTAGCTGGGAAAAGGGAGGATACAATACCCAGATTAAATTATTTCTGACTGGGGTCACAGAAGGAGCATGGGGAACTAAATCTTCATCTCCAGAGATCTTGGAAACCTGGAAATCACCTCTCTTCCAGTTACTAACAAATACTCTAAGGAGAAATCCTGATATTGTCTGAATCCCAATGAAAATTAACTACTTTGAAGTACAAACCAATGCTTTAAAGCAGGATAGACAAAATTATTATGAAGTTGGAGGTATTCAGTGAAAGACAGAATACAGTCAGACCTGAACTGAATCTTCCATCTCCAGCACAGCACTACCACACCAGGAGCACAAGGAGTGCGTAAGGGACAGAGGTACAGAGGTTAAAGATCTTAATGAGTCTTGTACATTATCCAACCTACTTCACAGAGAAGTGTCTGCTAGGAAACTGAATTAATGAGGTAATTAGCAGGGAGCCATACTAGTTTATAATTTAACTTTCACTGGAATTCTTACCTTTTCACAAACAGTCAAATGCTGTGTTAAGTTTCCACCATTATACCTCGGGTAGTGATGAGACCCTCTTCCTGCATGACAGTTTCTGTGTAACCCTTTCTCTCTTCACTGGAAGTCTGCACTGTGCTCAGTGTAGCTGGCTTTAAAATTCTGCAGAGTTTTTAAAGAGAGGAGTCATGCTGCCAGCAAGACAAACTACTCTATTGTGAGCTTTGTTTGTCTAGGAGGTGGAGCTGCAATAAAACCATGCCCAAGCAGTTATATGCAAGTGTACTATAGCTAAAAGATTCTGCTGCTTCATAAATGTGTTCAAAAAGCCAAGCATCTAGTTGGAGCAGGAGTAATAACTGATAACTTAGGAATCCTCACAGTCCCCTGAACCTGCCAGCTTTGAAACCTCTGTCCTCTGGTTCTGGCCTAACTCCCACTACAAGCACTACCCCGATGATGCACAATGCTTCTGTGATGGCAACAGTCTTAAGACTTGGGGAATTATGTCAGGGATGAAATTTTATTAGACTTGTGATCTAATAATGAATCTCACAGTATTTTTAATATCAGACTGAGGAGAACAGATCACCCTGCAATTTTCTTTGCCTGCTGGAGGAACCCATCTCTTGAATTTGCATCATAGTAGCAGAATGCAGGGTAGAAAACAAAGTGTAGGCAAGGCTGTGGGTCATTTTCTCAATTGTTAATTCTCTCTTACCCAGCACCCTCAACAGAATAATATTACAAGTGGCAAACAGGGCTTTAAATATAGTGTGCTGGAGTCTCGGCAATTGGTAAAGTGGATAAAATATATAATTGTGGAGATCCTACCACCTCTGAAATGAGACAAAATAGTTCTGACTGAAGGCAGCAATCTATCATCTTTCAAATTATGACACTGTGAGGCAAAGCTTACATCAGGAATCTGCTAAGAAGTGTCTAAATGCATTTATGTACATCTCATTTGGCTGAACTTCAGAAGCTCACAAGCAATAACAAGTAACTTCAGGTTATGGCTGTGCTATCAGATCTGAATGTGAAGGTTGAAACACACCTGACTCTCTGCAGCCAGACAGCTCATTCTCTCTCTTCTTCTTCCAGGTGAAGAAGATTGCAGCAGAGTATTATGATAACCTCCCACATCACCAGTCCTGGATTCGAGTTCTGTGGGACTTCGTTTTTGATGACACCCTTGGTCCTTATTCAAGGGTTAAGAGACTGTGCAAGCTGGCAAAGGAAAGCTAATGGGGTACCTCCCCTGCGGCAGTGGTGTATGTTTTTTCATTCCCATGACTCTTGTTTTCTGCAGAAATAGAAGGATCTTTGTGTGTGCTGAACTGAAGTTGGTGCATGCTGCTTATGCATATGCACACCCAAGAGGATGGGTGTAGAAACGAAGCAATTTTAGATAACTGATGTGTTTCAATAAAGGATGTTTGTATATGTAACCCTCAGAACTTAGATTAGAGTGAACTATGATTAGGTGAACCTTTGGTCTAGGCTTAGAATTAACTTTCTGGGACACATATGCCTAAGCCGAAGTTTTAGCTTTGTCTGTGGGGGAGAATGTTGTGTGTTACGTGTGAGTATGTGTATGTGTAGTTCAGGACTGGTTTCTCTTGATGCCAGATTGGAAGTAGATGCTCTGTATGCACAGGAGGACTATGGAAGCAGGGAAGACTGGCATGCAGAAGTAAATGATACTCTCTGGAGAACACAAGAGTGCTTTTAGCTCAATATCTTGTCTAATCTAATATCTTCTGATAATTGCTAATAGCAGAAATTTTATATATGCAATGGAATATGTTGATATTTTTATACGTCTGTAACATTATTTTAGTAGCTGCTGTTTGATCTTTATTCCAGGGCTTTGTCTAAACGGTTTCTGAATGAATTTCCATTCTTAGGATGTAATACTATTGCAAACTGATAGATCTGAACTGTGGCAAGGAAAAGTCCTTTCTTTAGTCTTCCACCTACTCCCTGATCAGCAGCATGGATGTGTCTCTGAGGAACTGGGTGGTCCTTTCTCACTCAGCTTTTCAACAGTATTCGTAACTTCATGTATCTCACCCTTTTCCCTGCTGTAAGTCCTCTGGGGAAAGGAAGGGTTCTAATTTTAATTTTTCCTTGCCAGGACTATTAGCATTCCTGGTCACCTTTCTTGGTCTCCTCTGTATTACACTTCTTTCTGCATGGGAGTTAGGAGTACATGTCAGTGAAGACATGGAGATGTCTTCATGGTGGTATTTGCTCTGAACTGCTTTCAGAATAACAGCAAGTTTTTTTCTCTGTCATTCAAGGGGCACGACTTGACATTTGGGAAGCACATGATACTCCAGCTATATATAATTGCCACTGGTGATGTTAAGGGGATGTACCTGGAAAATGGAGATGGGGTTGTTTCTCTCTCTCTCTTACTTGGTGCTGTTGACATTAACCTTCATCTCTCATTTCTACCCACTGGTATATGAAAATCTTCCTGCCTGTCCTCTCCAGTTATAAACTTCTGGCTATCCTCAATAATTCTGTATCATCAAAAACCTTAATCGATATAACCTTTCTCCAAGCATAACAGTATCTTGGGAGTTAGGAATTCAGATGCCGTTTATTAAATTCCCTCTACTATGGAAAGCTGGCAAAATATTCTGTCCTTACAAAGTGGTTAAAAGAGTGAAATTATATATATATGTAATTGCCTTGTTACCCTCTAACAGTTTGGGTTTTTTCTTCTGGAAGTCCATGGCTGTAACAAAGAAAAAGATTATTGTGCAGCCTCATTGGTCCCTCAGAGTATGTGATTAGACCTGGGAAGCCTGATTTCCTCACTAAACACAATTTTGTTCCTTCCTTTGCAGCACTGGATCCAGGGAGCCAGTCTGTCTGTTCACTAGGCAGCTGAGCTAACCTGCAGCAATTTGGGTTCCTCCTTCATTTCCCCATTCTCCATTTTTCTCACCCATGTGATTTTGGCAATTGGGTAAATAAATACCCAGACTTGCTCAGCAGATCAAGATCATTTGTAATGCAGGGGCTGAACACCAGTTTATTCACCAATACTGTTTTGTGCCTTTGGCTAAAAAGAGCAAGAATGGGGCTTCTTCGAGTACTTCAGCCTTTACTGGTTCCTCAGTGGTGAACATATTTAAGACATTATATCTTAATTATTAAAGCTATTTTTGTTCCCAAAGGAAGAGGCGCTGGTATGGGAACTTGCTTTGTATTAGGATTATCTTTTTATTAGTGCTTATGTCAGGGAATTTCAGTTTTTTATTAATTTATTTCAAATTTGCTGGCACTTTTATCACGTATTCAACTTCCCATGTCTTTAGCAGCTGTTCCTCAACTCTTGTCCAACTTAATAAGTTAATATAAAAACCACAATAAAGATTATGCAATCTTCCTCAATTTGACTGTTGTCCTTATCCTCTTTGATGAGTGACCTTATGCTGTAGTTTCCTTAGTCAGCTGTGTCATGATCCAGTCACCCACCTGCTGTGGACTACTAACCTAGCCTGACACAGAGGCTCTGGTGTAAATGAGCCAACCAAAATTGTCAGCTGCTTCTTCACCTGCCTCCCATCAGTATTTCCATCACAGTCCCAACTTGCTTAGCCTGGGCAGCCCCACAGCCCTCCTGCTCACCACTGTCCATCTCAGCAGGAATTGGGAGTGGCTGGAAGCCTGCAGTGCCTGCAGATGTGCAAAGTGAGCTGAGTTCCAGTGTGTGGGGTGCTGCTGGAGAAGGCTGTGATCCTGTTCTCTCCATGGGCACTTGTCTTTGCTACTACCAGTAATGTTGCCAAAGAGGGGTTTTTTCATAACTACAGGGCATATGGGTCTGGGTTAAAAAGGGTGTTAGAGCTATGTATAGTTTTATTCCCTTTGCTTAAAAACGGATTTAGATCTCCTTCATTGTTTCAGCACACTAAGGCTCTGGCAAATAGCTGTATGATAGGAAGGATTGGAGAGTGATGTCCTCTTAGATTTCTGCTATGTAAGATGCCTGTAGCCTGCCCTGCTGCAGTAGCTCCACAAGCCCAGTATGAAAGGACACCCTTCTCTGCAGAGGAAGCTGGCAATCTGTCTGGGAGGAGAGAATCCTGTGGTAGTGCCACTACTGGAGATAAGCCACCTTGCACATCCCTATCACTGGAGCTGAAAGCTGGGAATTGGCACACTGCTAGTGATAACAGGACTGCTCCCCTGCCCCTGTCAGCCAAGCTTAGCCTTCCACCCCACACACTTTCCACCCCACTATTAAGTGGCCCTGTGCAAACTTCAGCTTATTTTGTTGTAATTGTATGAGGCCTGCAAAGGTAATTGAGGAAAGTAAGAAAATCCCATTAACAGCAGCTGGCTGATGTTAACAGAGGGACATGCCATATCCAGGCTGTACAATGTGGTTATTACTGACCTTAGGCAGAATGCCACATTCCAAGGAAAAATGTGAACCATGCCAAGCACCAACTTCCAGAACTTTAATTAGGATTACAGGAGAGTTTCACAGAACAGATGTGATCTTGAGCAGCAGCAGTTGCAAGCAGTACTTGCGGTTATCAGGTATGCCATTAAATGGGTTTATAATTAGGAAATGCATGAGCTACTGTAAGAGATTTATGCAACAGAGCATTCTAATCTCTGCTGTTACTGATGCTTGTCTAGGTTGTTCGTACTGGGATGGCTCCTTCTAGTTAGTCCTGGGGTTGTTGCAGTGTGGTGCACATCAGTGTGTGCCTGCTTTAGTTCCTATGTGAAAATCTTTATCCTGCTATCTGACCTCTCTCTTGCCTTCAGTTGGCATTAAACAGCTAACAAACATCAGTCTCAGTCTGGAGCTCACTGTTGCATTAAACTCTGATTTCTCCCATTTCTCCCATATTTCATCTACAGTATAACCAGACTGTGAAAAAGACTAATTTCTAAAAGGCATTTGGGTTGCCTTGAAAAGTGCTGAAGAACACCCCAAAACAAAACAGATAACATTTTACAGCTGACTGCCAAACAGGATCCATCCTGCCTCCTCTCCTGGGTCCCCTGCAGCAGGTTGGCTGTCCCTCCTGCCTGCACCACCAGCAAGGGGACAATCACAGATTCTCCTGGGCTGCTGCATCAGGCTCTGCTCCCAAAACCAATCCTTGGGGCCTGGCTTTTAAAATAAAATCTTTATGGAAGCTTGAAGAAATGAAGGGAGCTTGGAAAACACTTGACAGATTTCAATAGTTGAACTCCAGTCCCTTGGCTTTTGCACAGGGTTACCAGAAGATGGTATCAAGACTACTGCCAGGCAAAGCTTGCACCAGACTATGTCAAGCAGAAATTCCCAGGATTGCTCTGGTGGGAAGAATGGCTGTAAAGGAAACAATTGCATGGCCTGGATGATATGACTGGCTATATACTGTTAAGTGTTCAGTGTCCTGTACCAGTAAAGCTCAAGACCTGCACACCATTAACAAATTACTCCCCTTAAGTCCCTAGTCAGCAGTGCTGTCCCTGGAATTTCAGTTTGCATCCACCTAATGCCTTTGGTAGCCTTGTTCTGCATAAATACCTCCCTTTTATTGCTGCAAATCTGCAGAAGTGCAGATAATGGGACCTGTGGCTTTTTTCATTGACAGCAGGAGATGTGGTGGGACAGATAGTGGTGACCTGAAAAGAGCCTGAAGCCACTGTCCTTCACCTGCTTTGGTAAAAAGTTGCTGAGGTTGTGGCAGTCTGGCTGCAGGACGTGGTGCTCAGCCAGCGATGTGAGAGGGCTGGGCAGGTGAGGCCACGTCTGCCTGTGAGAGAAGGCAGGGCTGCTGCCTTGCACCAGCCACAGGAGCCACAGGACACTCAGGCTCTCTCCTCGTGCTCTGCAGAGCAGGAGGCAGAGCTGCCACCCCACAGTGAGTCCCAGTCACCTTCCTCTTACCACCAAGTGACAAAGAAGTGCAGGAGCTTGAGGGACAAATGAAACAAAGAAAGGCAGGGCCGTGTGGACAATAAACAGTTTATTACCAATATGAACACAGATACTGTGATGCACTGACGTACCATTTTTTAATATTGTGATAACTCTGAGACAAAGAACTTGTTGGCTGACAACTAAACATGTCTCTTTCTTCTGGTGATGCCTCAATACATTTCTGTTGGCAAAGGATCTTCATTTACATTGCAGACTACTAGTAAAATTACTTTGAAGTCATCTATCAAAAGCAAATGGTTCACGTGTGTTCTTATCTACTACTAAAAAGAAAGGTAATACATTTAAATAAGCAAATACAAAATACAAAAAAGGCTGACAAATCCAATGTGCAGTGTCAGATGAAATCTAAAAAATCCAGAAATTTAAAATTTAATAATCTTTAGATTAAGACTTGTAAAATGAAGCGAATCCAAGGCAGCAGCAAGCTTCAAAGTGTGCTGAGTCTGCTAATAAAAAGGGTGTAAGAACAAAGACAGTGCCGGTGTCCTCTCTCACCATCTTGCATGACCTTGGTACACTTAGAAATGATCCAGTCTTCCTAGCATTCTTAGTACCGTCCAAATGCTTTGCAATCATTATGTTGTACTGATTCTACTCAACTCCTGCCGTATGGCTAGAAAAGCAAACCAGAAAGTTAGTGCATGATGTTCCATCCAGTGTGATGGAAAACGCTAAGTACAGAGGTTGCAGAAAGTACACGCTGGTAAAAGGATGAGTGGAGGGTAAAAGGATGAGTAAGGGTAAGCAGTCAGCTGCTGGCTTGCAAACTGCAGTACTACTGTAAGAAGTTGCATCTGTGGTGTATGTGAATGCCTTATTTTGCACTGGAATGAACTAGGGAGGCTCTGAGGACCAAGCTGCTGGGACAGTAGCGTATGGACAAAGGTCTCTCCAACTGCAAATTGCCTCGAGGTTTTGTGAGCACACAGATCTAGGGCAAGGGCACAGGGAATGGATTTTAGCTGTTTTACAGTCTCCTCTTCTTCCCCTTCCCTGTGAGTCTAAGGTGGGGAGTGCAGGGTGTGGACATGCATCTTCGTATGCCCTAATGTGGCCTTCAAATGGGAATTTTGCTGTGCATTTCAATGATGACCCTGAAAAACACCTTCAGTTGTAAACTGCAGAGCAATTTATAAAAATGTACTGATACATTTGGTACAGCTGCTGTACTTTTCAATGTATTATAAAAATATGTGGCTCTTTGGAAAGCTGTAATCGACTGAAGGTCTGAAATAACTCTTCAAGCATAGGAAACCTACAGAAGATTTTGGGAAAGGATTTCCAGTTAGCTTCCTTTGTCCCCTCCTCATCCCAGACCTGTGTTGCCAGCAAGTTACAAGTGATTTCAAGCTTGCTGATTGTGATAAATTGATGTGCCATGGGCTACAGGCAGGCCCTTTCTCACCCTCCCACCTGTGAGAAACACCAGCCAGCAAATTTCTCATAGGCTGCTGGAAAAAATGCTCATCAACAGCCTAATAAAGGATGTAAATGCAGTGTTATGGTCAGAGCTCAGATAAGGTAGACGCTTGTTCTTCAAATGTGTGTATAAATCAGAGCTGTTCACAGAAGTCTGAAAACATCAGGGAACTCTCTGCAGTTCCTATCATCTTATCTATGGAAAATCAGTCATAAAGATGAGAAAAATAATAATTTTTCTCTTTCTTACCATCAATTATCTCCTCTTTCACTTTGTGTAACTCTCTTACAACTTCCTCCAATATTTCCTGATGAGACAAAACACAAGTCAGCTGCTCAGAATTTCCTTCTAACTGGTGGAAGAAAATGCAAGTTTAACATGGTTGTGCTTGTCCCCCACCTCCACTGCTGGTCAGAGCCTAGCACTACTAACAGCTGTGTCTGCACTCCCAGGCACGGATGCAGAAGATGCTGGCATATTTACTTGCACATTTCTGTGCAGACATAATGATGAAATAGCAGTGAGATTGTGCTCTCTTGCTGCTCACCAGCTAGCCCTTCTCTAGGCACCTAGTTATAGAGGAAATCAGAAGACTGAACAGCCGTTTTGCTTGTACAGCGCATGCATGGGGGAAAATGGGTAGCTTGCCAAATCTCTAAAAGTGCAAATGACATTTTCACTCACCTGTTTCATCCGATCAAAATCTAAGGCATCCATAGCCACATCATTACTGCTGCTCACTGGCTTCATCCTTGAGAAATGGAAGAAAATCAGAAAAAAGCCAGTCAGTTCCCTGCAATGTGTGCTAAGCTGCACCCACCTGATGATGTGGATGAAATCCACCCCAGAGCAGGAGCACCTGTGTTCAAGTGCTGGATAGGAGGCTCCCTACTGTTCTGCTCAGGAATATTTGGCAGCCAGAGAGCAGCACTGCTCCTGTATGCACAACTTGACCCTCAAAGATGCTGTGAATATATATATATATATATATCTGTTTGTTTTGTTTTGGTGTTGGGAATCTCAACAATTTCAGATTAGAAAATGCTGAGGGGATAAAGCCTGTTGAACACTGTGTTTTATTACAGCATTTGCAATTTGCAAGGTACATGTCTGGTTTTCTCTCACAGTCCCTTTTCTGTACAGCAGCCCTGTCATAGTAGATTCCAGCTTAGAAAATTATTATTGGGAAGAAAATAACCCACTAACCCTTTCCTTGAAAGACCTGAATGAGTCAAGTGTGACTTGTTGATAGTGTTATTTATCACAGTCATTTTTTATTGACTCAGAAGCAAAACCAGTCCGGCCTTAATGGCTGATGCACCTGAGTGTTATCAGTCTTTCTGCATGGTATTAGTCAGTGGGCTGAGCCATGATGACATCTGATAAAATAAATTAAGGAACCAGAAGCTCTTTACCTTTCTCTTTTAATCAGTAACTCTAAAACATTTAAAAAACTAACCATGCTATGCAAAGGCTTCAAATAACTTTGCCATCATCTTTGAGGGGGCTGGTGGAGATGCTGCTGCTCTTGAGGGTTACTTGGTCTTGCAACCCTTCCTTGGGAAATCTTGACATGTGTCCTACCATCTCACAGCTAATGGAGTTAAGAAAGATCCAAATGCCATCAAACTGATCAGGAATGGAAACAGGTCACCACGGAGAGCTTTAGAAACCTGCCCTGCTTGCCCCACAGAAGTTTTTGAACCAAGCACTACTACTGCTGAGCACTACTCCAGGTGCTAAACTAGGAAAGCATTTTTTCCCACTGAACTCCTCCTCCTGGGATGCAGTGCCAGTATAACAGATAGCTACTGAAATGTGATGCTTGCTTTAAATAGCCCATGTTTCATTCCCATTCGCAAGGAGGAAGAATGGTCTTTTTCTATCTATTTGAAGCTCATGTATTTCCTAGAACCAACATGTTTCACTGGTTTTAGGTGAGCTGGAAAAACTGTATTTTGCTATAGTAACACTGATGCATCCCTCTGAATGTTTGGGCAGAACATGTTACAGCATTTTTAACAAAGCAGCAAGTATGTGCAGATAGTTGCCATTGGCAACTTATCTCTCTCCAGACTATCAGCACCGTTGTATACCTAACAATGTAAAATAAGGGACATCTCTTTGCAGTAAACACTAAAGATTTGTAAGCCTGTGTTCTGCCTCCTTATTCAGCTTATCCATCCATCTCAGTGTCCAGTAACACCGAGTGGTCCTGGGCCAGCATGGGAAGCAAGCCTCTCTAGCTGTCCAACATCAAACTTAATCTCTGTGATTAAAAACATGGGTGCTGATCCTGAAGCTTGGATATTCTGACTGACAGGACTTCTGGAGTCCTACTTTAGGTTTCTTGGCTTTTGACACCTGCTAGTTTTTGTACTCCATGTGTCTGAAAGATCTATCTGTGGTGGGGCCTTTTTACATCTTGATTTTATTACCAAGTTTCACTCTCCTTTCTTATGCAGCCACTGCAGTTTCATGGGTAGAAGAATAACTTCCCTTATCCCAGCTGCAAGCTCTTCATATAATTTCTGGTTTTGCTTTTTAATTTCTGCAGAGGCTGGGCAATGAAAGTTTTGCCTGTTGGCAGGGTCACCATGAACCTGGTGTAGAAAGACGGTCCAAAAGGTGATTTCCACATGGCAGAGTACTGCCAGACCCGTGTCTCTGACTCACACACACACACGGTTTAAGTGCTGGTTCCAGCATGATTAACATCTGTAATGCCCACGTGAGCAGGGGGCTGTTTCCATGGAACAAACCTCTGACATGACACCTTCACACTTTGTGCAGCAACAGACAAAGCAGATTGCAAGAGAATGAGTAAAAGACGCGGCAGCAGACGAACACTAGTGCTGAGTGATGGGATGAGCCAAGACAGGACAAGCCAAGACAGTTAAGAAGCCAGGCAGTTAGCCAGTACCTAGAAGACACGTGGGATTGTGTGGGGCTCTTAGCTTCACAGCTCTTCACCACTGATGGATTTCTACAGCAATGGAATGAAACGAGACATGAGTCGTGCGCGTGCCACAGGGACGGCATGGCCATCCCGCCTGCTGGCCAGCCGCAGGGACACCCCAGGCAGCTCACCTAGAAAGTAATGAAGATACAGGCTTTTCAACAGAATTGCTCCTCTCCCATGGCTTCTTCCCAGAGTCTGAAAAACAAACATCAAAAGTTAGTTTATTATTTTTGCTCTAAAAATAAAAACATCCTGAAGTTGATTGTCTTTTACAGCTGCTTTCATTCAGTGAGGATGAGTGACTTAAGGAAAGAATCAGGAAAATGAGGTTGCTGAATGAGTGCATTTGCCTACATTATTGGGGAAGCATTAGCAAAAACCTGCTTAGCGATCCCTTTAATTAGGGACCACATAGTTAAACAATACCAAGAAGAAATAGAACTGGAATAGTAGGAGGAAAAGAATAAAAAATTTCTATTAGGAAATACAGGCTAATTGCTGCAAGGCTTACTTTATTCAGTACAGTATTTATTTATATTTTAAGTTAAGAAGTCTTAGGTTTTTTTGTCTGCATAGTTGGCAGAAAATGTGGGTATATGTAAAAAAGGGCAGTAAGACCCCACTATGCAAATCTCCACAGAGAATTTATTTAACGTTGTGTACATTTCTAACTCACAGAACATTCCGAAAAAGCTTTTTGCTGAAAGTGCTTCCTATCATCCCAGTCTCCTCCTAAAATGAACAGTTTCAGAGATTTGACAGCTTTATATACAAGGATTTGCTCCTCTGTGAGGTCCTAAAAAGCCTTTTAAAAGAATTATGGGCACTCCCAGGAAATCTCTAGATCTCATTTACATACACCTTTCTCCTGGCTTCCTCCTCTTCCCTTGCAAAGCACACAAGTCATGGCTTTGTTCCAAAAGGAAGCTTGAATGGTTAAACAGTCATTCCCTTGGGAGAGGTTTTCTCTCAGCATGTGTGAAAGCCAAGACTGACACAGGGATAAATGTGAGTGCTTGCAGCTCATCTGCTCAGAGACAGTTACTTCAATTAATTCTAGGAAAACCAATTTAATCTAGGAACTCTCAGGATCAGCTTTATTGCAACAAACTATTAGATTAAGGAAGAACAGCAGTTTGATATCCAAACTCCAACTGTATAGATCAGGACATCTACACTATAAAAAATAAAGTAATACAGCTTTTTTCTCTTAAAAGATTTAGGTGTGTAATGTTGAAGACACAGATCCTCAGCGACATGTCTAACTAAACTGTCTTGCACTTTTCTTGACTGTGAAGCATATAATTTCTTGCTGAGTACAGTTTTTAAAACAATAGGTATTTGGGAATTTTTCTGTTAGTTACTGCTGCTGCACTTAGAAGTAGGACAATGAATCCAGAGTCTAGAGGTGGTGGAGAAGACTAGATTAAGAAGACAACTACAGTGCCAGTAGTTCAAATTAATTAATACCTGATGAATTTTGCTGCTGCTGGGCAGAGCCTCGTGTACTGGTTGAAGGAGAGGTGCTAGCATCATCCTGCAAAGAGAAAAACAGGACATTACTGAGTTTTGGGGATGAAGTGCAGAGTCCTCTTCTACTCTGGAGACAGCTGCAGTACATATGGTACAAAAGCAAGTTTTCTCCTTCTCCAACAGGCACGGCTGCCAAGGTGTGGGCTCAAGGCCATTTAAACTTAAACTTTTCTCACACTGGATGGCAAAATACATATTTTTTATTTTAGTTAATGTGGACACCTTTTCATGATTACACTCAATCACTCTTATTTTTATATATCAAACCAGGTGAAAGCACTCTAAAGTGCTTTCTGCTGCTGCTTCAATACAAATCATCCACTTCCCAAATTTAGAAACTCTCTGAGATGTGGGAACCGAGCCACCTAAAGGAACAGTTGCTCACATCCCAGTCTTTCACCCCAGGACAGCCACCAGTACCAGAGAGAGGAGTTCAGGTACTAACAGAATGTAACTAAATCAATCAGTAACTACTCCACTTACGTAGAAGACTAAACACTTCATCAGAGACCTGGACTCTTTCATCTCAGATTTATGTGTGACAGATCATAAACCATTCATCTGTATATTTGGCATGTTAATATTACCTAGCAAGCCTCAAAACATACTCAGGCAAGGCATCAGCTCTGCACTGTAAAATGGAATTGTACCCAGTTTGAAAGAAGATACCCTGAACATGAAATGTACTCAAGGCACAAACAGATGCTCTCTAAACACTGTTCTAAACACACTGGTGCTATTGAAAAGTTTGATTGGGGATACAAACTAATGTAGAGTTTTAAGGAGAGAGAATAAGGGACAGAAAGCAGAGGCTGTCAAGTTAGAAGCTAAATGGTGCCTTTCATCTCCAAGTGTATGGTTCAAAACCAGCTTTGGGGCAAGATTAAGAGCAATGGTTGCATAGCGGGTTCAACAAGCAAATTCCACGCTGGAAGCATGCCTTGGGGAACATGCAAAAAATAGCTGCTTTTCTCCCTAAACAGTGAAAAGTACTTATTCCTTCTCTTCCTACAAACCTTTTTGCTTGGGGCAAGACCTAGATTGTTTTAATGGATTTCCTACTGAACAGCTTTGTCTTTGGAGAGAACATCTCTATGCAGGCAATATGAGGAACACAGGATGCTTTATGACCTTGCAGCTGTGGCAGAAAGCCTTCACAAGATACTGAAAGCCTTCACAGGATACTGGCTAGCAACATGAATCAGCCTGGAAAAGCATCACATTGGAAAGGACACAGTGCAAATCAAGTTCACAGTTCTCCTAGAACAGGAAAGATCTTCCACACATTACCAGTTCAACAGGTAAAAAAGTGTTTTCATCTACATGTTGGACTCAAAATTATTGCATCAAGTTCAGTCAACAGACTGAGTCAAATAAAACCACTTGTATAATTGCTTTTGTGGAAAACAAATGAATCAAAATTCCCCAAAGTTGTCCAAATTCTATCTCAGTTTAGTGTAGCTATCGTGGTCACATATTTTGATTTCTGTGTGATCTAATGGTTAATACACTGTTTTCCCTTCTTCCACCAGGCACGTTCTCTGTGCACTCTGGGGTCTGAAGTGAGCTGATTCTTGCTTTGCTTAGAGGTTGGCAATCCAAAGTTACACTACAGGGCTGATGGTCCACTTCAGCTTAGCTCAAGCCTCAAATATAAAATCAGAAACACTAACTTTATCTCAAGCTATCTTTCCAGAAGGTTCAATGCACCTTCTTACAGGGCAAGAACCTCCTGTTCCCTACAACACTGGGATTAGACCATGAAATAGAGCTCATTAACCTGGTCAGACAATACCTCTCCTATGAATAAAGCAGCTGTTCTTCTTTATAGGGTGCTGTTCCCAGGAAAGGTGGGAGCAGTTACATTTGGGTTTGGATTGAATGTGCACATCTGTTCCTGAATCCACACTGCTTGTTACTGCCTGCCAGACACAGTGAATGAGCACGGGACTTTGGCTTACAAGCAATCTGCAAGGGCACAACAGGGAGGAGTGTTTCACTTACGTTTTGGCTTTCCTCTTCCTTTTTGTCAGCTGGCTTGTCTGACTGCGACGCTGCTTTTCTCCTTTGCAAAGGAACAGGAGATAGGACACAGTCAACCCTCTAGAAACAATCCTCACAGAAGACTGATTCAGGCTTTGGTGGGAGTTACTATTTATTTAGCTCATCCCAGAGAATATAACAGTGGCTGTATGCATTTGGTTGTGTAGACTGGGGTGGAGGTGATGAATCCAGATTCCAGTGATACAACTCAGGGAGAGGGGCAATATTACGGTGTTCAACAGGGGAATGAATGCAGGGTGTAGAGCATAAGGAAATGTGATGAAACAGAGGGAGGAAGTGAAGCTGGGTATGAAACTGGCTTCTCTCCAGGGCTGAGGAAGTCCTGGCTCCTGGGTCCTATACAGGAGGAACAACTCACCCCCTATCAGGGCTTTTTGAGGACTGACCCTGCCCACAGTAGGTAGCTCAGGTGGGTATTGTGGTGATGACACTGCCCACAGCCTGCTCCAGTGTCAGTTTGTCACCTGTCCTATATACCATATGCCTGATCCTGCACAGAGAAGGGCTGTAGCAGTGGTCACACATGTCAGGAAAACTGTCAAAAAAGCCCTTCAAGCCAAGTCCACCACCACTGGGAGAGATCAGGCATCATTTCTGCTCAGCCAAGACCCCTTCTTCCCTCCAGGGTGGGAAAGCTCTGGCTGGAGACCAGAAATCAGGAAAACAGCCCACCCACCTAGTTTTCACCTGCCTTTGGTGAACAAGAGGAGATTATTTTTGTCTCAAAACCACTTCAAAGGCAGAAGAGTTCTTGAGCCCTGTAGTGCCAGGACCAGCAGTGTTGGTGCTGCCTACAGAAACTGAGTGAGGACCTGAGACCCACACTCATTTCTGCTTCCCAAGGAGGGGCAAAACTCTCTGAGAAGTGGAAAAGAACTGCAATCCATCCACTGGGGAAACTGGACATGAAAGGAAACAAAGATGTTGGTTGTTTATTTTTTAAAAATGCATGGCATAACTTCTTGGGCATTAGCCAAACTGGATGATGAAAAGAAAACCAATTTATTTATTTTAAAGCCCTATTTAGGTTCTGAACAGTACTCCAGTGGGCCAGGTGCTGAGGCTCTAGAAATCCAATTTCCCATTTTAGACCATTAGGGGAACTACAGCTCAAGTCTCCACGTGGACTTTGGTTGTGCTGAACTTTACCCCTATCCACCTGTGAACACTACCCTTAGCAGATGTTTTTTAAAACAGTAATATGACAGGTTTTTCATTTAGTCTTGGTTCTGAAGTGAACAAAATTCAACTCAGGAAAAAAATCTCAGGAAGCACCAAGAAAGGCTTCTGAGAAAAGCCTCCCTGGATACACAACTTGGAGAAT
Organism: Rhabdornis inornatus; assembly: GCA_013397075.1. Lineage (NCBI taxonomy): Eukaryota > Metazoa > Chordata > Aves > Passeriformes > Rhabdornithidae > Rhabdornis > Rhabdornis inornatus. The sequence continues at coordinate 2,982,904 of VWZS01004200.1, forward strand.
TTGATGAAAATTTGAGAAAAACCAAACAAACTGAGCAGTATGTGTCTGGAGGACAGTGCTCTGTGGGAATTATTTCCAGATATTCAACTGCATTAATAATTTTACTAGATCAGTAATAATTTTTCATTCTTTCTCTAATATTTACTTCTTCTAACAAAAAGAAGTTGTAATTATTACAAATCTAAACGAGGGAAATATTTGCCAGGGTGAGAGACCAGTGAGATTTATGTCCTACAACAAACTTAACTAGGCTGGGAGTGACAGTGGTCTGTGGGTTTATTATTCTGTTTGCACTTTAGTCCTGAGGCAAAGGGCTGCTCTCACAGGGCCCACTGATTCTAGAGAGTGGTATTTTGCAGCACCTGAGCTCTCAGAAATGTTTTCCTCCATTACTTACCGAGCATTAGACATATTCCTGTTTCTGAGCATGGATTTTACTGCTCAGAAAAGGGCCCCTGAGATCCCATGCTCGTAACTCTGATTTCTGTGTTGAACATGCTCAATTTAAAACCAAACCAAACCAACATTTTTTTATCTCCTGGTAACAGTAGGCAATTAAGGCAGGTAAGAACAACCTGAAACACAGTGCCATGTTCTTCCTTTCCCTACGTCATCACACATAAAAAAGAATTTTCAGCCAAAATAAATCCTCTCAGTAACAGCATGTGCCCAGACTGCACCCTTCTGAATGGCACTTGTGTATTTCCAGGTACTTCCATGGCTTTGTGAAGAAAAATTTAGGGGACAACTCTGTTGCTATCAGCTCCCTGGGAAAAGGATTTGGAGCTCAGTTATTTTAAGAGTAGAGGTAGCACAATGCTCATGGCAGTGCAAGTGCTTTTGTTAAGATACATGGGGAATTTGACCCTAAAAACCTGAAGACACAAGATCCCACTGCCAAAAGCCATACTGGAGTACACTTTAGACTAGAACCACATAAGTGTGCAGAATTTCTATGTCCAAACATATGAGGTGTCCATTCAGCTTGCTTGCCTGAACAGAGCTAGTTACCCCAGTCACCAAACCTTACTTTGCCTGTAGACAACTTGCAGTTAGGGAAGGTCATTCTTGATATAGAGCACACCAAGAACCAGTAAAAAACTATTAAGAGCTAACAAGCTATTTTGATTCTGAAAAGAAAGAAAATTATCTATTTGCTATTTTCTACTGCTGGTAACTTTTTAGAGTGTTGTGTATTTATTTAATACTTTTCAAAGGATTACATCCACAGTCCATGTTCAGAATTTCTTCTGAAATGAACAGGACATGGAGGAAAGTTAAATCAGATCTTTTGAGCTGAGAACTGTCTTTATACTAAGACAACATTATTTAAAAACTCCATCTCTGTGCACCCTACAACTGTACCTACCCTTCATTATTTTATTCATCCTTTCCTTTCACTATTTGTATATTTTAAAAATTTAGGTCTAAAAATACAGCATCTTACACTAGGAAAAGGCAGCCAATTTTTCCAGTGCAATGCCTTTCGCATTAAAAGTGGTGACCAACATCAATGCAGGACCTGTCAAATTGCAAGGAAACACCTACTGCTAACCACAAAAATGACAGCACCTTCTTCCACAATTTGCTGCAGATCTCATGGGGCTTACTTGAGGGGTAAGTACAAACCTTTTTGCCAGTAATTTATTCATTTCTTCCATTAGTCCTCCTCCGCCTCCTCCGCTACTTGTTCGATTGGCATCGCTCTTAGAGACCCCACTGGGGCTGGACCCTCCTGAACCATCTTCTGGCTTAAGAGAGAAACCAAGATTGGAATTAATGAAAGATTTGCTTTACAGCCACACCCTTAATGATTATTTTTCCCAAGATTTAGGAAAAGTGATCACAATCACAGCCTGAAACTAGAGATAGGATGTGTTCTGCCTTGGGAAGAAGACCCACAGAAATATTACTAAAACCAAGACAGATCTGGGTGATGCAAATACACGGGCAGATGATTAAAAAACCCCCAGTGCTGCTTGTTCATAATTATGTTTATGCACGGTTAAGCAACCCCTACCTAAGTGGACAGCTACTGACTAGGCCTCAAAAGTCTACACTGTTTTTTTTTAAGTGTAGTGTAGTTTTTAACCACTTAAAACAAGTGAAAATGCTAACACACAGTACAGTGGTGGACTTTGTGGAAGTAATGAAATCCTGGCAATGTGAGAAGTCACAGCCATTTGTTAACTCATACATTCTGGGGAGCGTAAATTCTACCCAACATTTCCTGCACTGCAAAATCACATTTAAAAGTTCACCCAATGGTCAGCTGAAGCACGTTTCATCATGTTTCACTCTGGGTTTGCAGACCATTACACCATGCTGTGCCAGGCATTCCTGCAGCAGAGAAGAGCCCATTGGGGGGTGCCAGGGCAACCTCCTTACCCGCTGAACTCTCCTTAGTTTGGCACCAGCCAGAGCTGCTGCGAGCCCTGACACTGACCCATCTTCAGCACTGGCCCCTTGGCCAGCACCGGCTGGCAGCGGGGGCGGTGGGGGCGGCGCGGCTCCCATGGGTGGTGGAGGGACTGGGGGGGGTGGCGGAGGTGGGGGCCCCCCAGATGAAGCAGGGATCACAGCAGCACCACTGGGGTGGCCAGGTGGAAGTGCTGGGCCTGAAATGCAGAGAATAGGAATTAGAATGAAGCATGATCCTCTCCAGCCCCCGGACAAGGTCATGCTCCCACTCCCAATGCCATGGCCTGACTCCAGGACAAGCGGTCAATGCAAGGAAGCACCGTGCATGTGAAGAATGGGAAGAGGTGCTTGTGTCAATGGTCAGTCAGCTACAGTTGTGTCCTCCTGAGAGACCCTGGCACTGACAATCTTCTCCCTCCTTTTCTCCCTGGCTGGGCTAGTGTTTCATTCTGGGTCAGAATCAGAACACAGACAACACTTCTCAATTCATAAGTGGCATATTCTTATGCTTCTCCCACAGTTTTCTATATGGTTTCTTTCTAAACTCCACTGACTTTGGTTGACATCAGCTTTTCAGGAGAATTGTGGGATACAGTGACACATCCTCCTTTCTGTCATGCAGAAGGTGTGTGGCCTCAGTCAGTTTTGCAGAATAACCAGGGGAGACTCCAGCTCCAAGTACCCCAAGGTTCTGCAAAGCTCCTCTCAGCAGCAGCCTGTTGGAAGGGCTGATGGTGGTAACTCCATTGCAGTGTTTCACCTGTCTGTAACAGGTCAGTTGAACAAATACACCTCCCCAAGGGTATTTCCCCATGTACACTCTGTCAGAACAGGCTTCTCTTGGTATGTATTCACAGCTTCATTTCTTCAGTAAGTGTTACTTTGAAAGACAGGTGGGTTTTGACTGAGAAATATTTGGAAACCATATTTAACATTAACAGCTTTTCTTCTTATCTAGGTTTTCTTATAATGCTGCCTTATTTCTGTGGTTACTTCTGCCATTATTTCACACTCCCAATTCCATTCTTGAAATGAACCATAGCTGCTATTAGAAATACTTTAAACATTTCAAGCCCTCTTTCGTTCATGAACAAAATAGCTAGTAATTCATTGTGGGTACATTTAATTGTAACTGCAAAACTACACCCACCTAATTAGAGGGCAGCCTCAGGCAAAAATTGAACTGAGTCAAAATAATGGAGTGATGTGAGTTTAAAATAACTTTATTGAACTACGTGGATTTCAAGGACTTACATCAGCTGAAGGACTGAGTGGTTACAGTAATACTTTTGGCAGAAAGTAAAAGGAAATGTCTTAGTTTTCTTCTTTTTCTAGGCACACCACTTTAGCATTATATGTGGTTATAAACCTGAATAGATCCAAGTCACAAAACATATTCTCTGAATTGCAAATAGGCATTGCTTGCAAATTGTTCTCACTCTGCAGGCTTTAGATAGGCATGAGAAATCAAGACCATATACAAAGTGGGCAGACCCAAGCCCTTGATCCGCCTTCAGTGAGAAAGGTTTGCTGGAATAGTTACAGTGTCAAGCCCACAACTATAAATTCAGCTAATACCAGGAAGAGAGTTTCTTGAATTAAATAAATTGCACAACCACAGGGAATTCTGGGTATCCTAAAGAAAATCCATGTTCTATGTTTCACTGGTAACAGAAATACCACTTAACAAAAGGAGTAAAAATCACAACCTCTACTAGCATTCCTACACAGACAAGAAATCTACCGCAGACCTGGCCTCCAGCTTCAGAAGAGCCCATCCACTACGTTTGGACCAGCTGAAAATAGGTTCTATATGAAGGTCTTTGAGACAATTTGACTCTGCTGAATGACAAAAATCTCGGTCTGGGATAATATAGTAGGAATATGCATTGCAACAACCCAGCTACAGGGTTCTGGTTCTGTAATTCTTACTTTTTGCCTCATCCCTGGACCTCGTCCCTGGAGGGATTTTGATATTTTTCCACCCCAGTTTCAGAAATCACATGTAGCAGGAGTAGCTTTGGGTCTCTCAGCCCTTTTTCTATTGGTCAGGGTCAGTGCCAACCAGTGCCACCTTTTTGAAAAGGTGACAGCTGAGGCTTTACACAGGTTGCAACTAATTCAAAATCAGTACTTACTCAAGTGGGCAATGGCTGATGATGTCATGTAAGGAGGGGTCCTCCTGGGCATAGCCACCTCAGACACAGCAGCATGAGGGGGAGGCAATGGAAGACAGTGTGACATGGGCTGACACCACTGCTGTGCAGGACAAGATGACAGATGGGAGGATGGGGAGGGAGCCTGGCCAGAGGAGCTGGAGGGGCTGGAGATGGTGGGCAGCAGGGAGCAGGGTGCAGCTCCTAGGTGTGGAAAGAAGGACCCATCCACACTTTTCACCTGGGCTCCAGGGGGGCCTAAAGCAATTTGTTCTTCAGGATGGCTGTTCAGGGGTACATTTGCTGAGGACTCCCACCCTGCTTTATCTGTGGGTGCCCTGACCCTATCAGGTGGGACAGCAATCATGGGCAGGATGGTGGTACCACGTGGCTGCAGGACATCACCCCTCTGCAGAGATGGTGCATTTGTGGCAGAGGGAGAAGTCTGAGGAGAGCAGGGAAGAGAAGAGCCCCTGAGAGGCTGGTGAGAGAGAAAGGGAAAATGGGAAGGATGGAGAGGTGGTGGAGACAGCGAGGCTTGCCTGATGCCTGGCATGACAGTCCTGCCATTTGGGCAGGGTGGAGGGGAGGAACCTGGGGCTGTTGGCAGCTCAGAGGCCGAGTGCCTGTGCAGGAACTGTGGGGGCTCTCTGGGTCTCTGCTGGGATAGGAAAGGGGATGGACTAGAGGGCTCAGGGACAACGGGTGCTGAAGAGACAGGGCTGGCTTGAGGTAGTGGGGGGAGCACAACTCCAGAGGCAGGAGCACCACAGGTACTAGAGACAGGAGGAGGAGACTGGGGATGAGAGGGGGGAGAGCATATGCTTGGTTGAAGGGTGGAAACTAAGAGAACAGAAAAGACAAATGAAAATAAGGTGGATACACAGGAAGGAACGAAACCAAGGCAAAGTGGAACGGAGGAAAAGGAACCGTGAAGTAAACGCAAACAGAAACTCAAACACAGCAAAGAGGAGATGGTGCAGGCACCAGCCTGGGGATTTCCAGCCCTCAGCAGAACTGGAGGCATGTGCAGAGCAGAACCCTAGCAGCACAGGATGGGCTGCATGCTCTGGTGCCAGTGAGGCTCCTCCAAACCCCACGTGAATCTGAGTCAGGATCACGAGCATCACCTTTGCACCAGGGACAGGTGCAAGGGACATGCTGAACATAGAGGTGGCCACCTTGTAGGCAGAGAGGGAACAGCCAGCAGCCCCTAGGAGCTATGTCCCATTCCTTATGGATGCCAAGGCAAGATTTTCACTAAGCTCCCTATACAGAACAGCACTCTAACCTCTGCTGAAACAAGAGTCCAACTCTTTCTGTCACCAAAGGCATGCGTGTGTGTCTGAGCTGGTTTCTAGTCAAAAAGTTTTAACAGCTGAGGAAAAACATTTCACTTATGTAGCCAGATTAACTGAAAAAACTTGCCCAAAACCAAAGCCCAAACACAAGATGGCCATCTCGGCTTGCTTACTCTGCCTCCTTTCAGAAAGGCAAGGCCATACTTTGTAGCTATAAACTATTCCTGTCATCTTTCAGTTTAGTGCAATTTAATATGCTATAGAAGATTTTTGTAAGCTCATTAAATATATATATTTTTTCCATTAAGTTCAGAGAAGATTTCATGATCGCATAATCCCCAATGAAGAGCGTCTAGAGCTGTATCTTCCTCTGTGCTGTAGTTTGTTTTGTGCTGCAGAGCAATGGGGAGTGCCTGGGCACATCCAGCACACTAACTCCTTTGTGCTGACATCCCCTGCAAACACAGAGTCATTCTTGTGGTGGCTGTGCTACCTGCTCTCCTCAGGGCTGTGGAAGAAGCATGACCAGGCCCCCTTGGTACACCTGAAATGCCCCTCAGGTGTGCAGGTTTTGCCAAGTACAAAACCTGCCTAGCTCCACTGGCATGCCTCAGACCTGAGCCCCTGCAAAACAACATAACCATCCCCAAATGCATATATGTCTCTAGCTGAAAATCTCATTTTTAAAATGTAATTGTAACTATAACCACTTTTAGCAGTCTATCTTTTGTACAGCACCCCACAAACCCCAACAACAGCAAGAGGAGACAGTCAGGGAGAACTGTATCTGCTTGATTTGATACGTGCCTGTGGTAGAGGTTCTTCTTTCCAGAGATTCCTGGCGCTGTTGCTGTTGCTCCATCACTTGTCTAAAACAGCAATGAAAAAACCCTTGGTCATTAGGTATTCCTTATAATTTTGAGTAAAAGTTTTATAGCCTGAGAAGTGCTGTGTGTCTAGGGAGAGAGCTGATCCTGTGGATGGAGGTGGGTCTGATTTCACTTGCCCTGGCCACAGCAGTGCCAGTTCACACACTGGGAAGCTTAACCAGGACATAGCCCTGCATGCACTGGACACTGCAGGGGTTGGTTGATCCATTTAAGATAACTCGTCAGTGGCTCTGCACAAGGAACAGGCAGTGCCCAATGCCCGGGAATGCACAGCAAATATGCATGCTCTTAACTTGAAGCCATCTAGTCGAACCTCCCTGCTCAAGCAGCATCCCCTGGAGGACACAATCCTCAGGATTCTGTCCAGACAGCTTCTGAATATCTCCAGGGAAGGAAATATTCAAAATTACACAATCCAGAATCTTTTATGGATCAGGAGCCCAAAGCACTTGTAGAATATTAGCATATTAAGAATGAAAATAAAGCCAAGCTTCATCTGTGTCTTGGTGCTGACTGTACAAAGCCTCTGTTGTCCAGGGGCACATCCAAGCCGTTTTTGGCACTGGCCAGTCCAGCTGACAGCCCCAGCACAGCTGTCCCTGTGGCACCAGCACCACCAGCCCTGCTGTGTTCCTCTGCAAACACGGATGGCAGCTCTGCACTGCTGCTCTTTTGGCACCTTCTCCCCAGGAGCTGCCAGGCTGGGTGTCTGGCAGGGAGAGGCTGGGGACAGGTGTGCAGGGATGTGCAGTTCCAAGGGCCCATCAGCAGAGGTATGCTCTGCCATGCTGGTCCACTCCTGCAGGAAGGGATGCCCCTGACCCCACCACAAACCCACCCTCGCTTGGCTCCTCTTAAAAAAACCCGATAGCTAAAAACCAGACTGCTTTCCAGGCTTCTTGGCAAGTGCACAGATATGGACTGAAGTCTTCAGTAACATTAAAACACAACTCTGAATTTATCTTGCTGAAGCACTTGGTAATAAAGTTTGTTACCATTTTCTTCCACAGTTTCTAGGTCAAATTTGCCCTAATTAATTTCATTTATCTTTAGACCAGTCTTCACTGCACAGTTTTCTCTTTTCCCAACAGCTTTACTTCATGGTCTTTACAGTAAAGCAAGTTCAACTCTGAGCAACATTTCTATTTTGACTCCTTGCACAGTATTTTAAGACACCTCCCTGTTACATTTTTACTTGTACTTTCCAGAGTCTGCAATGCTGAGCAATTCTATCTTATTTATATACCAATAGAAGCTTTTAAAATAAAAAGTAGTCCATAAAAATAAAGTTATATTATGTGGAAAAGAAAGAATATCTTAATTTGCAAAACAAATTTTCTGTGTTTCATATCTAGTTCAATATGTGGGAAAGGAAAATAAATCATATTGCTGTGGAGGGATCAATCCTAAAGTGGTTTTATGTTCAGGACATGCAATCCATGCAATTTCTAGAAAATTGCAGGTTTCTGAGAAAATTATCATATGTGCAAAGGTGAATCACTTTTGAGAAAGTCTTGGTTGATTCAACTGGTGTCATTTAAGCTATGACACTTTAAACCAAATAAATATAAATATTTACTTCAATACATACTCTAGCTCTTTCTTGATTGTTATGGATGCAACAGCATCAATTGCACTGCTAAGATTTCAACTGTTAACACATGTACTGAGAATTTTCTGACCATACTGTCCCCTACCTTAGCTTGGCATTTATGAGCAAAATTTGATGATGAAGAACAACTTGATAGATACATTTTCCTGATTAAACCTGGGGGAAATTCTAGGTTTATCTAGAGAACCAACCTGGAAAACTCCAGTCTGACGGAACAGGAAAGAAATATGGGTAAAACACCCCCAAATCATTAGAGCTGCTGCAGAACAGATTGAAGTGCAGGGTGCAAAAATCCAAAAGAGGAGTTAGCACTGCCACTTGAAGCCACTGGGGTTCATACCAGCCCTTTCTGCCCTTGGTCAGAAGTAGGTTATAGGTGCCAAATGCACCCTCCCACACATGCTAAAAGGAGAAGTTCTTAAACTCTTAGGAAGCCGAATTTATTCCAGTCAAACTAAATAAAGCCTGGGATTGACACAAGGCTACTTAAGGAGTATGCAAGGAGAAAAGTACAAGAGAGGACAAGTTACACTCTGACTTAAATATATATTCTTTAAATATTTGTGTAAAGATCTCTAAAAAAACTTTTAAACAGACAAATTTGCAGAGTAGATACCATAACCAAATATCCTTCCTGCTTATAAGATGTTAAAAAAAAAAACCCTAGGCTTAAAATTAAGTCTGCTCTATGCTTAAAGAATACATCAGCATAATTAAAGCTGAAAGTCCCCTAGTGCAGATGCAGTAATATCTAACTGCATCTACTGGCATATCTTATTCCACTCCAGTGGAGCAAAAGAAGCTTTCCTAGGGCCATGTGCCCTGTAGCAGTAAAACAGTACCTCCCCAAAGGGCATTTACTGTCTCTAAACAAAAAAGAATAAATAAAATAATTTTTATTCTAACATGGTTAAGCTGCTCACATTTTAAATGCACAGAATAGACACCCAAGCTGGAGGCCTGAATTACCTCTGGAGTGGTCTGCAGAATCAGTGACTTCCACTGGTTAAAGGAAGAGCTGGATCAGGTTTTCAGGGAGGCCGTGGGAGAGGCAATATTGCCTGCCTTGGTGTGAGCAGGGGCTCTCTGACCTTTATGATAACTCTGCTATCCCAAAGTAAATCTCAGGTGAAACACCATCATTGCTGACCCATCTAACAGTCATGGGTAAATCCCTACTAAATCTCAGGTTCTACACAGTTATTCATAAAGGTGCAGGAAACTAGTTTTGGGTTTTGGAGGCAGGAAGACTCCTGAGTACCTACCAAACAAAAAGTTTACCTAGAGTGTGAACTTTGGCTCACTTCACCCTTTAACAGTCATTACAGAATCATTAGCAATAATTAGAAAACATTCAGAACCAGCTTAAAATATGTACAAGTAAAAAGAGCAGTGCCTACTGGTGAACAAGGACTGCATGTTCATCCAGGGTACAAACTAGAACTCTGCCATAGCTGATGAACTCACCTTCTCTGTGCTTCCATCTCATCTGGAGATGGACCATTCTGGATCTGGCGCTGGGCAGCTGGACCTACAGAAAAAATGAGAGGATGCTATTAAGAAAGCAAATGTGTCTGACTTCGAAAAAACAGTGCCACTCAGACTGTTTCTCCACCTTACTATGACAGACAAACCTCAAGCATTATTGTCTTCTCTTTGCTTTATTATTATTTTTAGCTCTTTTTTTTCCTTTTAGACAAATCACTGCCTCCTGTACATTTTTAGGCCCATTGAGAGAATCCAGGGGCTAAATGTGGGAGCAGATTTGTCCAGAAACTTGGCACCAGGGTTGCTGTAGATTACATACTAATCCCTCGATGATGTGAAGACCTGCAGTGTTGCAAAAGTTTTCATGTAGAAGGACAGCCCACTGCACTGGGATGCAATTTTAGCTTTGACATGGTTCAACTCCATCCCTCAAGTATTATTCTTTACTTGCACAGAAATTCAACTGCCTTGCTGAGTCTGGGAGCACACATTGTGCTAACTTGTGCTGCTCTGGTACTGAGCTGGCATAAAAAGCTGCCTGATGGAAGGTGCAAAGAGATGCAAAATTAAGAATTTCACAGAAGTGGCTTTTCTTTTTACAATGTGGTCTGCTTCTGGGGAATCCACATCAAGCAGAGCTTTCACTGGCATCCACCAAAAAAAGCTGACTATGCATGTGACCATTTAAGTGAAATCTCCTCTCTTGATTGATCATTTAATCTCTATTCTCAAACATTTGATCAAGGACACTGACACTACATGCTATTTTCAGAGAAAAACAATTATTCTGAAAATAAAAATAACTATTGGTAACATAAGTGGTCTTGCATTTATCACAAGGATTGTTCCATTCATTTGAGGAGGTGGGGTTCAACTGGGATTAAACAGATAAGACTTCTATTAAATCCAACAGCAATTTTCCTGATAAACTGGAAAGGAGATAAGTTATGTGCAGGAAATTATCATGCCTACCTTGTTTTTTCATTTTCAAATGTAAAACTTCACCCTTTTAAAAGTTATCCAACAAGAGCAAATCAAAATAAAACTCTTACAAACCTAAATATGTCATTCTCAAATTTTTAAGCATATTTAATCTTTATATTGTTTATGTATTACTGCCAGGCTGAATGTTATCTGAAAACCAATTAAGAAAGTATGAAAACAGGAAAGATGGCAGAAATGCATCATAGTGAGAAATTCCAGAGCATCCAGAGATCGTGAGGAAATTGTGCGTATTTTTGAAATGTGTTTAAGGACTAACATTTGAAGTTAGGGTACACAGAACTTTCTGAAAACCAGGCCTGTGTATTCTAATTTTGGGTCTCCCAAAAATGAAGCCAGTGACAACCACTAAGCCAAAAGTTCTGACATTTAAAAATATTCTGTGATTGGGCATGAAGTGAAGACAGTTCCCTTCTTTAAAGGCTCAAGTGTTGTTTATCATAGGTCTTTGGCAAACTACTTAGACAGAAATGCCACATTTTGTAAAGATCACACGAAACAATGAACGTGGGGGAGTGGGTGATTGTTTTGGGAAGCATGCCTCAGGAAAAAACAAGTATTTGGGAACCACACAAGCAGGAGGCTCACGTGAAAGGAGTTTAAAGTGTAGCAAGGATCTTCTCAGAAACTACACCTGAGGAAGCCAGGGCCAGCTTTTAGTCTGCTCAGCCACAGCTCAGGGACACGGAAGGCAGGGATTAATTTTATGCTTGATTCTGTACGTGTATGCTCTGCTCTGCACGTACAGCAGACAGCTGGGAGGCTGAGGGGGTTTCAATTCAACTGGATTTCTAGGCTTAATTCCCCTCCACATTTGTAGGTATTTCTCAGACAGAAGCGGCCATGAGCAAGGAGTGCTCTTGGTGATGCCATCCTCATTCGAAGATGCTTCTCTAGTTGCCCTGAGCTGTGTCTGACCCTGCCAGCCTTTGGGAAGAGGCTCGCAGAGAAGAGCACTTCTCAGCACATGACCAGGAGAAGGAGTTCTGCTACTGACCCGTTTGCAGCTCCACAGCTGCTGCCAGTCACATTTTTAGAAACTAATTAACGCAGGAGATACTCTGCGAATGTCTGTGTTTCCTTGCTTCGTTGCATTGCAATCATTAACCACGCTTTTATATAAGCATCTTGTGATTCAGCTGAAGGCAGATTTTGGGCGCACACAGATGTTTTCCGTGTGTATTTTTTTCTCTTCCTACTCAACCACCCCAGCACCCACTCTGCCCTTGCCCAGCTGTCCCTGCAGACAGCAAGGGGGATGTCCTGGCACAGGGCACTGCTCTGTGCTGGCTGTGCAGTTTCCATGTGCCAGTGGCTGTTCCTGCACCACTGCATAGAGATGTCCACGTCTGGAACTGCAGCCAGCCAAAAAACAGGAACAAAGCTGTCCCTAAGGAAAACCCATGCCCTGGCTTCCACTCGTGCCAGGAAGGCACGAACAAACAGGAACAATGCCATCCTTTCTCTCCTGCTGGAGAAGCTCCAAGCAATGTTTATTTTCCCTCTTTTACTTTGGCTACAACTGCAGGCAACACTGACTGCATACACTTAGAAAAATATTAAAACCATTTATTTCTCTGATCAACCAGTGTTTTGTGCTTCTTCAATAGAGCACGTCCAATCTAACACATTTTCATTCATTATACAGAATGGAAGCAGACCCTGCTTGGGGATTTTGCAGCTCCTACAGGCACCATGGTGCCTGTGGACCAGTGTGGTGAAAGTGGTGGGCTAAGGAAAGGGTCCAGAGTCAGAGCTGAATTAGAAATACATACGGGCTTTAAATTAATGATATTGAAAATTTTTGTTTTGCATATGAGGAAAACATGATGATTTAGTGAAAAAAAAAACACAAAACCCCAACAAACAAACAAACACAAACCACGGGCAGATTATGGGAGGAAAAGAGGTGTGTCAGAGAGACAGGCAGCTCTCCCTCATTGTTTGATGATTCCAGCACATACTTGGATTGTGGGAAATTCTGGTTCAGCCATCAGGTCTGACCTATCATCGTTTATATTCTGGCAATATGACATAAACTCTTGCTTATCCTGACAAGAACAGAAGAAATCTTTCCAGATTACAAGTTTCTACAATGCTTTTCTTTCCAACAGCAATATCTTTCAAATAAATTGGCACTTTCTGTCATGAAACCCCAACATATCAGTTGTTGAAAGCATTTCTGACTGATGCTAATCCCATCATCCCTGTTCAGGTACAGCCTGGCCAGGGTGCAAACACACGCTGGGACTCAGCTGGGCAGGGTATCTTGCTGGGCTCACCGTAACCCTTCTGGTTGTCCCTGTGCACTTGGGGCTCTTTGCTCTGCCCAACTCCCAGTAGCCAGCCCCACAATGAGAGGTGTGACATCCAGCCCCACAGTGCTGGTCACTGTCACTGGTGTGACACCCAGTGGGTGCTGTCCCTGCTGCAGCCAGGGTGGGAAGTGCTCTGTGTCCCCACCTGCCACCACCTCCCTATTCACAGCCTGCCTGTAATTTCAGCTCTCTTGCACTGCTGGCAATCACGCTGCTGCTGCTGAGCCTCTGTCAGCACTTGAACACCTGCCTCTGTGCCAGGGACCTCAGCCTGCTCTCTCCTGTGGGGACTGCACACACTGGAGATGTCCTGGCACAGCCACACACCACCATAAAGCACCTGTAGGAGTGGGCACTGGAATGGGAACAGCAGTGCTGGTGACCAGTTGTGCTATGACACTTCCCTAAACTCATTAGTAGAGACAATTATCCTGGACAAAGCACTGATCTAATTAGCCTAGATAAAGCCCATAGATAAAGCAGGACACTATTTCTCAGCCCAAGCCAGTACAACCAGAGTTGGATGTCAGGACAAGTCAGGTAGACCTAACTTTCCATGGCAAGCTGAAAGACTGGGAAGAGGGATCAGTGCTCACTGAACTCTGTCACTGCAGCTGGGCAGAGCCCTCCAGTGTGCTGCCACACTGCCATGGCACTCCTGGGACAGGGGCTTGGGACTCCACATGTCCTGCTCCTGCCTGCCTTGTTTGGTTTGATGTGCAACAGCACCCTGGCAGAGAGAGGGAGCACACCCCACTAAGGGAGGGTTTGGGGACAGTGTCACAAAGCCTGCTTTCAGGCAGTTTGCCTCACTCCCATTAAACATTAACTTGAAATAGAAAAAGTTTCAGAGAGTGTTACTCAGTCTGGGTGCCTCAGCAGCATTTTAACAGAGTACATTAAATACCTTCTATAACATCATTTACACATGGACCAAACTTCTCCTCTGAGAACTGCAAAGAACTTTATCAGCCTTAATTAAGCTTCACCAATGCCATGAGGCAGAAGTGACTTGATTACACCCAGGCTGTGTCTGCACAAATAAAATTTGGTTGCATCAATTTACCTACAGGTGAGATTTGCTACTGACACAATCAAAACTATGTACAAGGTCACCTAAGGCATTCTTACTCTGATGCAGACCAAATTTGGTTTGACCTGTGGCAAGTAGAGTGCAGGGAAAGGAGCATTTCCAACTGTGTGCCAGAAAACCTTCTCTACCTCTCTTCCTTGTTCCTTGGTGACCAACAGTGCTGTAAGTCTTCAGCAGAGCAAAATAAAATACATCCTCTTAAAATCATCCCCAGCAATGCTTTACATAACCTGAGTTTACTTTATACCACACAGGACAAGGAGCAGTGTCTATCAGGTACCAACCCTCAGCTGAATTCTAGAAATTCCCGTCTTAGAAGCTATTAAAAGTACTGTTCCCAAGGCTGCAACTGCTTTGCTTTTATCTTTTACCTTCTACCTCTAGATTATTTTAATCTAACATGAAACAGGCCCTGCTTTAAGTGAAATAAGGGTGTGAGCACACGGGGTCTGTATGAAGTCTGTTCATTTGAACTAAAAACTGATTTAACATTCACTGCTGAAACTTTCTGATGCAGATAAGATTTAAGGACAGTGACAGAGCTGGAAAACCAAGCCTTGTATTTAACACGGGAGTGCCCTACCCTCGCATTAGTTCACATCTCCTGCAAGGACTTATGTACAGGTGCATGTGCTGTGCACAGCCCATGTCTTCCTGGTTTTTCTAGGAAAAATCAACAGATGGAATTAAAAGGGCGCCCACATGCAGAACCACACAGCTGTGGGTGTGCACTGAGCAGGATGGAATACGTGAGAAACAGAGGGGAATTACCAAACAAAAAGGCTGTGCAAAGATCCAGTGTTGGAAGATTATTAGAAAGAAACCATCTTCAATTCACCAGAAGTGCTACTGAGCACACCAACATGAAACCAGTGCCTTTGACTCAAATGCTAAAGCTGGTAATTCCATTATTTTGCATAAAATATGATGGCACTTGTTTGATCCTGGCTGTTTATTCATCATGACACTGGCAAAGCATTTGGTAATTTTTCATGCTTGTGTCTTGGTTGAGCTGGTGAAGAAAAGCTTTTTTTTCCCCCCCCCGAATGCAATACAGATGAGACAGTGCTAAAACAGTTCCTGCAGCAGGCAACTCCACTCTGACAGCAGGGGTCACAGTAAATATGTAAAGGACATGGCTTGGCTGCATTTATCTCAGCAACAGTGCCTCAGCTCAGCAGCACAACTTGGGTTACCTCTCACATAAGAAACAGCACCACCAGCTTTAAAAAAAGATTTAAAAATACACATAGGTGACTGTGCAAACAGGAAACCTTTCACAGTGAAGTGGCTCCAGGGCTATTGGAGTCAGCACCTCTGCCAAAATGCAGCCTGGAGTGGTGGGAATGCATCCCCATAGTTAGGGCAAGCAACAGGGATGGGAGTCCGTGTGTTCTGGTATGGGACTCCCTGTATTTTATCTGGTGACTGATTAACATAAAATGTAAGAATTGTGTAAGAACTGGAAATTATTTTTCTCTCAGCAGCTCAGCTCTAACAGGAAGACTAAAACACATACTGATCAAGAATAGCATGAGCTTTTTGGGGTGGGGGAGGTTGAGCAAGGAAGGCTGCAGTTCTGCCTGGGCAGGGGAAGTGACTGAACCTTGGTTCCTCACTTCCCAAGGAAGTGCTTCGAGCACCTGACTTTGAGGATGGCAGCCCAGGGGAGGGTGATGGCTGCACATCCAAGTGCAGGGATCAGGCCCCAGTGCCACAGAGCCTGCCACATGTGCCCAGACCTGTGCAGTGCTGGCTCTCCAAGAAACAGAGAGAAACTCTGGCAAGATGAATGCAGGAAACCTCCGTGCAGGACAGGAAAAGATGGAACTCGAGCATCCCAGGGGGATTCTGTTTACTGTGCTGAGCTCTGAGCAAAAGAGAACTAATTCAATGATGGCTCAATTATGTGCTGATGAAATGGAGGTGGGTAAGGGAGCCACCTGCCAGGCAGCTCTGGATGGGGGACTGCCAGCACCTCCCTCCTTGGCGGTGTTGCTGCAGGGGCTCTGGTGCACTTAGAGAAGCAGCCTTGTTTCCACAGGCAGTTTCATGATAAGGAGGCATCCAACTTCGTTGACGACCAATTGCTTTTCTTAGGGGAGCTGCCTCTGGCTCTGAGAAAAATGTTATGTGCATAGAAAAGTATAGGAAGAGAAATTTTACTTTTTTATTATTACAAAAAAAAAAGAAAAAAAAAAAAGAAAAAGAAAAAAGAAAAGAAAAAAAAAAGAAGTCATCATTGAATTTCCAAGGGTCTAATTCCAATATTGGTGGCTTTATAACCATGCTCAGGGAAGATGATGGGAGAAGATGTCAATCAGTGCCAGAAGTAAAAAAGTAATCTATAAAATTCAGGACCATGAGATTAGCTCAAAAAAAATATAAGAAAGTAAATTAAGCCCACAATTATTAGTAGCAAGTAAACAAGTCCCCAAGCACTTCTGTTCCCTCCTTTTCTTGATTGTTTTTCAGAATGTGCATCAAGACTGTTTTCCTGAGCATCCAGGATTGAAACTTTTCAATAAAGGTGAAGATTAGCTCATAATCTTGTGCCTCTAGGCAGTAATGGAGCTTTAAGAAAAACACAAGTACCATCAGAATCTCATTAAAATCGGGAGCATGGGCCATCCTGAGAAGCTGGCACCTCCCCACCACTGCATGGGCGTTCAGTTAATGCTGGAGCCCAGGCAGTGGATACTCCAAAGAAGCTGAGAGTGGAAATCAATACACACCATCTAAAGATATGGTTTATATTGCAAAGATATTTTCCTGAATTTGGTTGTAGTGAGGACATGAATTGTTTCACTCCAGTATCAGTCTTCCAGGTGCTGTCTCAACAGAGTCAGGGACACTGCAGTGCTGGCCTTGTGCTCTGCAGTAGGAGCACTGCTGAGCTCAGAAAGCTCAGCCTTTGGATGTCTCAAGCCACACACATCTGTTCTGTGAAATATAAACTATCTGCTTTTAACTAAGAGTGACTGTGTGTGTTTCTGCACCCAAATAAGTGCATATACCTGTTTATTCCCACTTCACACTTACATTTCTTTACATCAAATAAAAAGCATGTATTTGATACTTTTTTTTTTTGACTAATTCAATTTCTGAAAATTTCTGAAGTCACAGGGCAAAAGAACCCAGCCACTGGCATGGACAGCAGTTCAATCAGCTGATATATACACACATAGCTGGTCAAACATCATCTCTGGTTTTGCTTAACTATAGGATTTACAACACATTAGATCAGAAATGTACATATATATAGCCATTGTAGCCTGGTGCAGCACCCAAGGCACCAAGAGCAGCATGGTCTATTCTTGGCCCATCTCTACATACAACCTTGCAAGGCAAGCCTCTCCATTTTCAATGTCTTCTTCCTGTTTCCCTGCTGGTAGGACAGTAAACCTCACAGGGCAGTATTTTCCACCACGTGGAGAACAGCAGGGCCCATACATGCATTGAAGCACACATAGAAAACAACACATTATAAACACACAGTTTGCGTCTAGTTAATGGTTAAGATCTATACAAGATCCATTTTATCAAGATTTAAATCCCAACACTGCTGTAAGGCAGCTATGATGGGTACCTGTACCTGGGTAAGGGTACTGGACAGAAGAGGACTTTTCTATGAAACACAACAAAATGGAGACATATTTCAAGATTTATGTAAGAAAAAAACCCCAACAAACCAAATGAAAAGTATCATTAGAATACTTAATAATTAAGTCTCAGCCTTAAATAAATTCAACAGATAAACAAAATACTCAAATACACACCTGATGCCATGCACACTTACACCCAAAGCAAAGCTATCTGCTTAAGGGAAGCAAAAGTCCCACTAACTAGGAAGGCCCAGATTAAACCTACTCATCTCTGCAAATCCTCATTTCCAGAAGAGCTAACAGGAACTGACAGTCACAGGCAGGTCGCTATTGAGAAAAAAACAGTCAAATATCCCATTAACTATAGCAGGTATAAAATGCTGCCCCTTTTCATATCTGTTTTCTAAAACCATTATCTATTCCATGAGTACAGATGCTATTCACTAGCAAGTAAAAACAGAAGCAATCCAACACATTGATTCAGAAGTCATCATCCCACATCCTTGCTGTAATGACCTCTCCTGATTTAACAGCCCTGACTAATGCCAGCATCTCCTCAACCTAATGGGTCATTTCTCTCAAATATTATCTCAGCCTCCTACTACCCACCTGCCTGAATTAAGAGCAGATTAAAGACAAACAATCCATCAAAGAGATGCAACTGGAAGTGGTTTCCCAGCACAGCAGGATGGCAGCACAAACCATCTCCATACAAAACCACCCTGGCACGAGCATCCCTTCCCGGGAGGGCTCCCGCAGTAGCGCAGCATGCAAGGGACAGGACAGCAAGGCAGCGGGGAGGTTTCCATCACCTACAAGACATTCGGCACAGGATGATGCAGTCACAGTGGCAGAGGCAGAAGCAGTGCCAAATCCATTCCCTGCTGACCATAGTATGGCCACAGGCTGCTCAGCGTGCTCCCCACGGCACCTCCGCATGCCCGGCACTCCCCGCCACGGGCCAGCTTTCATCAGCTGTAATCAATCCCCTGCTGCAGCAGCACAGTGGGCACAGACACTTAAATATTTAATGGGACCCTTTTCCTCACCTATCACAACACTTCGGGGTGTCTGAAGCCAGACTTCATTGTCTGGACTTTCACATAATGCTGTGAATGTAAGAAAGAAATTGCATTTTCTGCCTGCTGCTCCAATCAGACCTCCCTATGTTCACCTACGTGCAAGCAATTACAATAAAAGCAACGTATGAATAAACAGAAAGTTCAGTTGTCTTGGGGGGAAAATGGCTGCTATTGAACATGCGTGATCAAGTTCACTGGAAGCTTCTGAAGCCAAAGGGGTTCAGTTATAAATATTGAGCAGTAGTCTTAAAATGTAACTGTGAACAAGATGGCTTCAGAAATATGTATATATGGCTTAAAATCCCCAGCTACTACTAAATTTTCTCTTCATAACCCCATCATACCTGATCCCCTCTCATCCTAACCCTTTTTATTTTGCCTGCTAACCACTTTCCTCTTCTATATTTAAGTGTGGCAGGTCTTCCAGAGGCAATCCAGTTGAAGTTAACGGAGCATTTTAAGAGGAGGCTAAACAGAATATTTATTTGCTCTCCACTTCTGCCTTATCACCTCTGATCCATTTCTTTCCCTTCTCCTCACCTTTGCATTCTTCTGTCTGCTGGGGACTTCACGCAGCCTAATGCTCTACTCCTCAAGCAAATTCATAGCTGGTTTAGGGGATGTATCTCCACAGCTTCAGTGACACTACTCTGATGTAGATCAATCACTGAACTCAGCAGCTAAGTCTTTTATCTAATATGTGATTTTTAGAATATGCTGAATAAAAATTGTAAGTTTTTATAACTATAAGTTACCTATGGTTACACCAGGTGAAACCCAGGTGGAACAGGTTCATAATTAGCAATGTATCAGATCCACTCCTATCCTTCTGAGGCAATACTTACTCATCATAACTGAGTAGTTGCTCGCTCTCTGTACCTGCCTCTCACAACATTCTCAGAATGACTGATATGTAGATATTCTGAGAGTAAAGCTGCTTATCATATGTTTTCTAATGCTTGCTGCTATGAATTATTTATGTCCCATTTTAAGTCTACAATATCAATACCTCTCAGGTGTTCCCCACTATCAGATGGAGCAAAACAAGCATTAACCAATCAATATCTGAGACAGCAAAAACTCTGTATATGCTCTACCTGTATATGCTCATTGTTTTCTGCTTGCTGGCTTATAAAGCCATTAGAGGCATACCAGAAATAGGAGTATTAAATTCAAACCTGAGTGTAAATTCAGGGTCTCACAGCCATAAAGACCAATGGTTTTATGCAATTGCATTCTGAGGATTTAAGAAGATTCAGGAATATATTTAAATGAACAAAAACGGCATTACAATTGTAAAATTGTAGGCCACGTTTTAGATTCAGGACTCCAATTTTCCTAGAGAACACGGTATCATCAAACCATTGCATTCTCAGTTTTAAGGGCACTTCAAATCCTTTTTGTTCTCCTGTGCTTTTTTCCTGTATCTCACACTGAAGGACTGAAGGAAAGCATCTGGCTGATGTAAAATATCAGCTAAGCTCTCCAAAGTGCTCGCTTATCCTGCAATATATTGGAGCTACCGCTCTTTCTAAAGAAAACACTATTACACAAATGTAGGCAATTTAAAACAGTGTATCAAACTAGTGACAGAATCTGTAAACTCAGAGATGTACAACTTAATTCTGTCCTAAGGATGCATCTAACTCTTTCAGTGACTTATTTGGCCAAGACTATGTTACCCTATATTTTCTTTATTATTTTCTCACACACTTATCTCTTGAGTCTTCTATCACAGTGAGGTTGTGGTTTCTACAGGGTTAAATATGGTCATGACTAATAAGAAGCGAAAAAACATCCTTCAAGGCCAAACAGCACCTCAGAGACTCTCAAACTGATCTAACAGAGATTAACAAATTCCTACAGCTCCTTCGGCACACATACCACCTGCACAGCAAACTCCCTGCCAACAGTCTGCCATGGAGCCAGAAAACCAGGGAGTGTGTGATAACTCCTGCCTCCACCCCATCTCCACCCTCCTCCCTAAAATTGACATAGCATTTTTAAATAGCTCATTCAAACACAGCGTGGGGCAGCACAGCCAGGGCCACCATGTGATTGAGTCAATGGCAGAGCAGGAGAGCTCACATGGATTTGGAACAGGTTCTCTCAGAGACTTCACCATCACTTCCGATTCTGAAATAAAGATTGGTGTTCACAATCCCATCAGCAAGAGTGGCCCTTTTAAAGTGGAAATAGCAGCATGGCCCACAGGAAAAATAGTTAAAGACCCTGAGAAGGCAGTTGCCCCAGAGAATATGACATGAGCCACCACCTCTGCTTCTACTTTGGATAAACAAAGTTATGACTTGCTGGACACTATCAATGTTGGTCCAAGTTTGGGGAAGATAAATCTGGTGTGGCCAAATTGTGAAAATACCTTTGTAACACCTGTTCTGGGATTCCTAAGGTGCAGTACATATGCCACCAGCTGCATGCAAGTCATTTAAAAGGAATACTCTATCGTGCAGTACTGGGCATAACCCTGCCCCCCAGAAATCGTAATTTCTTATTAGCTTTACTTGACCCCCACAAACGTTACAGCCCAGCTTGCCTGTGGCAGCACAGATGATTCCTGAATGAGGAGCACTTGCAGATGCTGTGCACCTAAAGAGATTTTAAGTAACAATTCAATTGACCACCTCTTACTCCTGTATATAAAAAACCCTTGATCTCATTTTGAGCATGAAGCAATACTAGCTGGCTGGAAGACAAGCACTCCCCCAACTAACTGCTCCTGCAATCCTTACAACAGGAAATCAATTGTGAAAATTGCATTTTGACAAATATAAATCATTACTGACAAAAAGGCTGACCGCTTGATGCCCAGCACTTACCTGGTGTAGCAGCCCGCTGGAACGAGATGTGCTAGAAAAATGCTTCTTTTTAAACAGAAGTTGGAAAACACTAATTCCACAATCTGCAGCAGTGAAAATGAAGGACAGCTCTGATCCTGCAAGTGGTAGCAGTCAGGCAGGTGACTCTCCTACATGAAGCCTTTTGCAGGAAGGCTGTAATTATCTGGTTGAGCAACTACTGATTGTATCTGGAGACTGTGCGAATAAGAGCCAATATGCAGCTGATACAACTCATGTCATTTCACTTTCTGTACATTTTGTCCTTAATTGAAAAGGTTGCTTTCCTTTTCTATTCCTAATATCTATTATCCATGCTTGAGAAAGCACTTAACAGCACATTAGACAGCTAAGAACCCAGAGGCTGTGCCAAAACTGAAATAACACTATGAAATGAATCAAGTGCTTGGTTTCATTTTAGTAGTGTCTTTATCAACTGGCACTCTGAGAAGGTTTGTACTTTAGAGAACTCTGGAAAACACTCAAGAAGGAGAACAATGAACTTTTAAGTTCCTCAGCCAGACAAAATATACTAAAAAAGCCACTCTTATGCCATTGACCACATCTTTGTAGTTCTCAAGATGGAAAGTCATTTCTGTTATTAAGGGTCAGTGTCAGATGTTTCGTTATACTTGTAGAAGCTGTTTACGGTGAACCAGCCTTAACTTTTTATATTGCCCTTCTCTGCTCTCAACCTCCATTTCTGCCATCCTGGGTACTGTGCCAAGGAGAGCTGAAGTGCTTCCCAGTAGCATCCATGCTTGCAGGATGGCTGCTATTCCACAGACAGTGCAGCCACATACCTTAGCAATCAGGCTGGGGTAAGACTGTACGGAACAGATTTAAGACCTGGGAGAAATCAGCCTTGCTCATCTCCACATTTTGTCTCTCTGGAGCTGCTCCCTGCACAGAGGCTTGGCTGAGTCCATGCCAAGCCAGGACACTTAAGTTGATGGATCCTCTCCTGAATTTCTGTACCTGCAGTACAGGCACAACTGAGCAAGACCAACTGAGGAATCCAGCATGTAACCTTCAGTTCTTCCATGGACAGCCCAGATAGAGGTTCTGAATCAAGACTCACCCATGGGATTGAGAAGACGCACCTGGCATAGCATCTATTTCAGAACTAGCCCCTAACAAATATTTCCAGTTACAAACCATTTTAAATGGAATGCAAGACTGGAAGTTTCTGCTAAGAAACAGAGAGCAAGAAGCATTCCAGGCAAATGAAGTCTCACAAACTAAGCCCAGAAAAACCCTGACAACTCAAGTAAAAATTACAGTTACCGAAAATTATCTGCATTGGAGCATCTTGTACTGATGCCATTCTCTAGTAATATGCTCTGATTAAATCATGTCAGTGTTTGTGGTACTAAATTAAACAATATTTAAAAGATATGCTTGCACTTTGCATATCATTTCTTTGCAGGGCACTGCTAAGAGCAGAATAGCTGTACAGATGAATGAAAGATGAAGGCTGGTAAGTCAGCCATTTCTCATGACAGTCATCTCACTTACAAGTTATTTAAGCCGCTGTCTGCCAGTAGCCTGTAGTATGTTAACAATTAAATAGTCACATACCTATATTACAGTATACTGCTTTCTAAATTGCCTTCTATGAAAAAATTTCAATCAATTTAACTGATGGGGAAATTTGAAGTCTGCTACACTGCTATTAGCATCATTTGGTATAAAGGAAGTGCAGGCATGCATTTGATACTTCTCAGAGGGCTCAACTTTAATTAATTTAAACTTTCAAATTGATTATGATTCACTTGAAAATGCATTCTGTTCCTTGAGAGTGTGAACAGGCACTTCTTGGGAAACCATGATGAACTTCTCCTATGATGCAGAAAGCCTGAGGCCCAAGAAAAAGCCTCAGACTCCTGTAAAGAGGCTAACAAGCACAATTCAGAGTACTTTAGCTTTGCAAACTTGTAGTTGCAACACCACCCTCCTCAGTTATCAGTGCCAGTCTTAGAGAGGGATGAATCCTCTGTGACCGTGTCTCTCCACTAATTACAGAAGCCTGGTGAGACTCAGTTCTATAAATATAGCTGGGATGAGTCCAATCCTAAGTGACTAAGCCATAAACTCTACCAAATTACCCATAGATTCAGGGAGGGTTTGGAAAACCCAGTACCACGCTGCATCTTGGCTCAGCACTCTGCTCAACACCGTGACTCATGTTGGGTGTGCCAGAAAAAACCTTGCAGTGAGTAGCAGATACCTGTTAGGCTCTGCCTGATCTTCCATAATGGGACCTCTCCAGATAAATCAGTCTTCCCCCTCCCTGTTCATCCCCCAGAATGAGGAGTGGAGGTTTATTCACCCCTGAGCTTGGGTGACCAGCTTTCTGTCCTGTTATCGGTCTCATTATTGAAAGGAGGCTGCAGAGATAAGTGGTTGTGAGACAACTGTGACACGGAGCATGTATCTTTCCTCCCAGTATAGAGAAAAAGAACTTCCCAGAATGAGAGTTTAAAATAGCTGGTTGTCCTTAGAGGGTATACTCACTTTGAAAGACAGGAAACAAGTCTAAGCTGCCACCTCTAACACGACAGGTACCTTTAGCAGCCTGCTCTCTGCCAAAATACCTAAATCCCTGATCTTTCTTCTCCTTAATTTTTTTACCATTTCAAATTGTAGCTGCTTTTCAGAATGTTATGAGAAGCTTTGGGGGAGAGAGAGCAGATGCAACCTTCTAAGTTACATTAAAACCAGCCTTTTTTCAGACCAAAAAAATCTCTTCAAGGTTGTTTCTTAAAATCTACAGCAGTCCTGCCTTTATTCCCACATTTCTTATACCAGTGTTTCAGCTCCCTAGCATCCTCTTTTAGCCCTGCACAGTGCCTGTCTCCTAGGTGGAGTGCAGGCCGGCCACATTCCACCCAGTGCTGAGATGACTGGACACTCTGGTTTGGGTATCAGCATCAGCAAGGCAGCTTGATGCTTTCAGAGCAAGGGGTATCCTTTCAAACATAGTATTTTATTTACCAGTGATGGTAATGAGCCAGCTGGGCAAACTTACCTGGGGAAGTGGTAGACTCTGTGTCACATGAAGTTATTAAATCAAGACAGTGGCTTTCTACAGTCTGCCTTCACTTGGTAAAGAATTTGTGTTCAGAATTCCGAAGCTTTGAACACAGAGGTTACAGTGGATGGCTTTAATGATCTCTTCTGACTCTAAAATTCTAGGAATCCAACATTATTGCTTATGTGCTTCTTTACACCAAAGATCTGCTTGACTCTTCTGGGAATACATTAAAGCTTAAAACCTTGCCAAGCTGAGAAAATAACCGTGATATTTCCAGCTGCTTTTCCCAGAATGTTACATTAATCCTTCCCCTGGCCCTGAGCAAGCCTTGCCACTTTTCTTTCGAGCAGGTTGACAAAGGAGCACGGTTGGACTGCTCCTCTCTATGGCTCTGTAAGGGCTCCCCCCTCCCCATAAATTTGCTCTCAGGTATTGCCAAGCCACCAAAGGATTTGGGAAGCTTTCCTTGCTGTTCCCTGACATGGGTATAAGCATTTCTTTGCAAGTCTAGAAGGTGGCGCCACAATTCACATTGATGACCAAGCAGAAACTGCCAGCAGATTTAAGTGATAGCCTAAATAAGAACCACTTGGAACGTCATTCATCATAAAGCTGAAACACTAGCAATGTCCTGCACATCTCCTGCATGCAGGAGTGACAAACAGGAGACAGGGCCTGCTGTACAGCTGCCAAGGATTGGACCTGGCTGAACACCCCCTCTGCACCCCCAGACAAGCCCACCTGGGCACCTGAGAAATGTGAGCAATTCTGCACCGTGCTGATGAAGTCTTTAATCTACGTGTCACCCAAGCTGAACTGCAAAGCACACTGCCTGCCCTAGTTATCAAATGACCTGAAATTCAGCACGATCATCTGCCATAACAGCTGGTTCACTGACGATGAGAGAAACTCCTGCCTGGCTGCTGAAGCAGAGCCAGCAGCAGGAGCCCAGGACCCAGCACACACAGCCTCCCACACCGAGATGCTGCTCCCATCCCCCTGCATGGCACGGCCTCAAAATGTCTTGTGTTTTTCAAATTCTGCACGCTGACTCTTTCCTCTATGCATTTATTTTTCATCTGTATCACTAAAAAGAGATTTCAGAGTCCTGGTACTTCAAAGAGGGGGAAAATAATGAAACATTCTTCCCAAGGAATTAAAATGAAGGTAAGGTTGGATTTTGTCAGTTTTCTTTCTTTCTACTTAGGGTGCTACATAAATAATACATAGCACCACCAAATTTACTTCTTTTTACAGTAGCAACCTATATAAGGACATAGTACCAGACATGAAAATGATTGTACGAGTAAGACTTAAGTGCTCAACACAGGCAAAGTTAGGGAGCTAAATAACTTTGACAAGTGTTATAAAGATTTTTTTAGAAATTACTTATGCTGAAACACTCATACTTTTTGAAGTTATTTTGATGTACACCAAATTATATTTTTCTATTCCACTGACAAAATCCTAATCACATATTAAAAAAAATAGTTTTACTAATGTAAAAGTTAATATTAGTGATATTTAATACTCCTTAATAATGAAAAAAGCAGAATTAAATGCTTGTAGTATATCTTAAGATAGTTGCTTTTGCACTTCTTCCCCAACTAGAAATGAAGAGTGAAAGCTGTTATTGAAGAGCAGGCCCTCAGCTGAAACCCAAATGTTACTCCATTGAACTCAGTGGACATAATTTCCTGCTAAATTGGATCTGGAAGACTATATTTTCTGTGTGGATCTGTCCTCTTGGCTAAATACATTTTTCCATTCCCCAGCTAAAATGGGAAATGAGGACTGCACATGTTCATAGTGTTCTGTGTCTCAGTCCTAGAAAGTCCAACAAGTTCACACTACTAATGTTGTGCCTAAGAAGCATCTGTCTGATTTTCACACATGTAACTGCTTGTAGCTGTTGCTAGAGCTCATATGTGCATGAGCAAGAACAAAGTTTGGACTGAACATATGGCTTATTCCCTGTGTTTACTTCAAGGTAAGCTTCAGAATTCTTTCTGTAAGTGTGAATACAACCATGAATATTTGATTAGGGACACATGGAAAGAATCTGAAATTATATGGCACCAAGGCTTTAGCTAAAGTGTGCATGAACAAGCAAAGTAGCTAATATTAAATGTATGCTTGTATTTTTCTTGTTCTGCAGCCTTGTCTGCACATCAGTGTGAATTAAACGAATTGAAACCCCACATTGAGAGCATCAGATGTAACTGCAGTGCAAAATGTTTCCCTAATGAATTTCAGTTTTCATATTTTCTCTTACTAGTGTTATCATGCTATTAAATAAAAGCAGTTTACTAATATATATGGATATATGTGGGTATATAGAGGTAATTAATATTAAGCCAATTATTTTGGTTAATTTATGAGAAAAGACTATGAAAATAAACATTTTTATCTGTATTAATTTTACTTGTGGGATACTGTCAATAATGCCTTGATTTTTTTTTTTGATGCTGTTTGACAGGTGCTGAAAAATGCATGAATGGAGTTACTCCCTGTCCTGGACAGATCATAATGTAGACAAGTAAGTCTTGATCTCCTAATGATGGGAGTCCCTTAGTGAGGCAGGGACACCCTCCAGCCCTACTCCATTAGCCAAGATCTCCCATCAGCCAGACAGGGAGGAAGAGGAGCCCTGCTAACTCCAATCCTGAGCCTTGATCTGTGAGACAGACACACAAAATACACCAGGGATGGCTCACTGAAAACAAAAACCAGGAGTCTTTCCACTAGGACTGGCTGAGTGCTTTTGCAACCAGAGCAGAATTCCTGTCTCTATCACAATCCTTGCTTTTACCTCATGGAAGAAGGCAGTGGTTAACACACCTTGCTTAATAGTCTTGTGGTTGCCTGATTTGGGATGATAGGCTTCAAGTGGCAGGTGGACCCAATTCTGCAAAGTGCTGAGCTCTGCATAGAAGATGCCAGCTCGCTGCCTCTCCTGCCATCACAAAGAGCCAAGAGCACATTCCTGATGTGTGCTGAAGTCAGCACCTCCTGTATCCGTTCCACCACACGCCCTCCTTGCCATTCAGCTTAATTCTATCTGGAATTTTTATAATACCTGGAAGATGCTCCTCAAGAGCCTTTTCTTAAGCCCCTCATTCATTCCTAAGCTGTGCTGGAGCAGGGGCAGGACAATTGGTATTGGACAATTTAAAGTATCCTGAAGGTTTCTATTACATTTGAACCTTCTTGGGCCATTTTCTAGACCCTTTCATAGATGAAGCCAAATCAGCATAATTTTGCCTTAGGAACCTTCAAAAAATGTGCTTTTTTAGGCTGGCAATAATAATACAAGTAAGTTTATGATAAAGCTTCCTGCAGTAAAATCTTATTCAGTACATGCAATCTCAAAAGTGTTGCTCTGAGAACTACAGACAGACTTCTAGGGAAATGCCAGAGGAGGTGTTTGGCTTTCAACTGTAATGCAGTAGACAGCTAATTAAATGCTTTGCTAATAATAGTATCCTGTGTATGAGGAGATAAGCTCAATTACTTACTGAATTTAAGTGGAGTTTTGCAGACATGTTGGCATATTCCTGGTAGCTAAACCAACTTTTTTTAGCAATACAATTCACTCTCCTTTCTGTTTCTCTAGTTTAGATGCATCATTTATGAACATAAAATGTCACGGATGGAAAGAAACAAACAAATCTGACATTTCTTAGCTAAAGCTCCATTACTACATAAAAAATAACCATCAACTCAATACAATAATAGCAGACACTCATCACAAAAAAACCTCAAGAGAAGTCAATGGAAATCATCCTACTGACTTAAGGTGAAACTAGACAAAATCTAGGATTGTTGTCATCAAAATATGTTTGCAGTCTGCATGTAATCCATGGACCACACTATGCTGTGAAATTCAGTACTTTCAGCACATAATCATCAACACTTCGACAGTGAGCAGGGAAAATGGAATGCTCTTTGCTTCCCAGATTCTTTGGGAAATACACAGTGTCACAACTCTTCTTAGATTAAGACACCAGACTTTTTACTCTTCACACTCCATACTATCAGAAAGCTGTGATTTGGAGGTAAAGTACACATCCTAAATTAAAATAAAAATTATTGTTCATGGAGCAATAATGCCATTTTTTTCATCTCCTTAGGGCATGCCTACCCAACTCAGTAGGGCCATACACGAAAACTATTGACACAGGGCCATGATCAGGGGAAGGGATTCTTCCCCTCTATTTTGCCCCTGTGAGATTCCACCTGGAGTACTGCCCTGGAGCCCTCAGCACATGGGAAACACGGACCTGTTGGAGCGAGTCCAGAGGAAGTCCCCAAAGATGATCAGAGGGCTGAAGCACCTGTCCAAGAAAGACAGTCTGAGAGAGCTGGGGCTGTTCAGCCTGGAGAAGAACAGGCTCTGGGGAGACAAGAAAGCCTATAAGAAAGAGGGACTTTTTACAAGGGCATGTAGTGATAGGACAAGGGGAAGGGCTTTAAGATGAAGGAGGGTAGATACAGATTAGATATTAGGAGAACATTCGTTGCTGTGAGGGTGGTGAGGCACTGGCACAGGTTGTGCAGAGAAGCTCTGGGTGCCCCATCCTTGGAAATGTTCAAGGCCAAGCTGGATGGGGGTCCAAGCCACCTGGTCTAGTGGGAGGTATCCCTGCCCATGACAGGAGGGCTAGAACCACTAGAGTGGTTTTAAAGTCTGTGTCAACCCAAACCATTTTATGATTTTATGATTCTATGATTCTGTGATCCAATGGAGGATGATGAAGATGACTGGAGGCTGCAAATGGCACTTGAGGAAGGGGCTGGGTTTGTCATCTTGCTTGGCTCAGAGAAAGGAAGGCTGAGGATCAGTCTCGCTGGGGCACCAACATCCAACTGGTTCATGATGGGAAAGGCACAGCCCTGGAACAAGGGTCTGGTCACATGGGGGAGTTTCCATCCTTAGTGATTCTCAAAACTCACTGGATCAAGGCACTGAGTAACCTGACCAAATCTTGAATTTAGCCTTGCTTTAAATAGGTGCTTGGACTAGATGTTCTCCAGAGACCCCTAAATAATTCTGCCTGAAGACACTGGGGAAATTAAGGAAGCAGCTATCACTAGTGTCCACAGCATATAGAGAGCAAATAAAGGAACTTATCTGACCATCGTTTTTATTGTAAAATGACTTCTCTATTAATAGCCTGGGGTCCACTAAGCAGCTTCTAGATCTTAATTAAGGTAGTTATTTCAAAGATATAACATTTAATACTTAAGTATACCTAATAATCTCCTAAATGCTTGCCTGAATTTGAGCTCTGCTGTAACAGATGTCCTTGTATGAAACAAGGAACCAAAAAGCAGAAGAAGGATGCTGACTTGGTATTAAAATTCCCCAAGCCACCAAGCCTCTAAAAGACACAGTGTTATTCTACACACTACAGCAAAATAGTCCAAGCCAAAAGACTCATGTTCATAAGCCAAAAGACTCATGTTCATTTAATAATAAATAATTTTATGAGACTGTGAGAACTCAGGAACTTTGGCCTTGAACACTGCAGACTTAAAAATTTCCAAGTGAGTTTAAGTGAGCTAAATGATGACAACCCCTCCAGTGCTACTCTACCTGTTCTGTGTCAAGAAAGAGTTGTTCTAAGTTGTGATGTCTTTTGTTATTAAAAGGGGGGGGGGGGGGTGGTACAAATAAGGGCCTGTGTTTCAAAACAATACATGTGTTTGAAAAGGAAAAGAAAAATGCAGCACTAAAATGGATGGTGGTAAGAAAAGGAAAAGAGAGACTGAAAAGCCAAAACAGCCAGTGGCTTAATGTAACTTGACTTTAAGCTGCATAAATAAACACAGCTACAGTTTCTTGCAGAATCTAGGAAAATGCCCCGAGCACGTGAAATGTGGTCATATCAAATCCTGAAATTCTCTTCCAGTTTAAACTCCCACTTGAATACACAGGATCAGGTACAAAGAAGAAACTTCTTGTCCACTCTGGTTGAGACATTATTCACATCATTCCACAGGGGTCAGCTCACACCCTGTGAGGAGTGACCACCCTCCACAGCGAGGGCTTTACACTCTGGGAGCGGCTGGTGGCTCCACACCCCTGTTTAGCCTGTTAAAATGTGTGTGTGTATGGGGAGTAGCACAGAGCAAACCTCCTTCCTCTAAGGGATGTGACTGAATACAACACAAAGCTGCTCCTTCTACCCCTGCCACCTCTTTGCATGGCATCCTGTTCCATGGTGATGCACAGCAGCTCCTGTGAACCTGTGTACTGCCCTGCTATCTCCAGGACCCAGCACTGCTCACTGCATCAGCTACCTGGCATGGGAAGATCAACTGCTGGTGCTTTGTGCCTGTCTGGATGCCCAGAGTGCCCAGCCTTGGCCAAGCCCTGCCTTGTCTGAAGGCCAGGTGTGACCAGCTAGGAGCATCCCTGCCCACACACCTGTGTATCAGGTCTGGCTGGCATGGGGCTGAGTTTCTTCATAGCATCTCATGGGGTGCCATGCTTTGAGTTTGTGTCTAAAACAGTGATGCTTAAGACAACAAAGTTGTTGTTGTGTTATATTCCTCTCCAATTCCCCAAATTAGGAAAGGATAGGGAAAACTAGGAATATTAGGAAAAGGGCAGAAGCTGGGGAGCAGCTGCCAGGCTGAAATGGCAAAGGGACCTTCTTGCCCTGCACCACTCCCTTTGCATGTCCTCCCAGCTGACTGTGGGTAACACTGCTGCCTGTTTGGAGGTGAACTGAGGATGAGGTAAGCACGTGCCTGCTCAGGGAAGGGACACAGGCTCTAGGGCCAAGAATGGTGACAGCCAAGGGAGCAAGCATCCACCACCTCCACTAGCAGGTGCTGATGCTCCACTGATTTGGGTTGTCTGGGAGCCTGCCTGGATGTGTTGCTGGCATTGCTGGAGTGCAGCTCAGCCCTGAACACCCCAGCAGTCCTGCAATAGCTCAGAGAAGGTGCGTGAGAAAGACTGACTCAGGGACAACAAAAGAAGAGTCAATACATCTGGACACACTCTGAAAGGATGAAAAGGCAAGAAAAATATGTTGTTCTCTAGTCTATGGCCAGAGGGAAAGTAAGGAGCAGAAGGGTGAATGAGTCATGGCTCTCAGCTGCCAGAGCCATTAATAGAGGGAGACAACAAGATGGGTGAGGGGCTGTGCTGGAGAGAGTGCCTGGGTGCTGCAGATGGGAACTGTGGCTGCACTCAGCTCTCTCTCAAGGGCTTCCTTCCTGGAGGTCTTCCTTCCTGGTGGCTAAACATGCTGCACAGAGCTGTCATGCTGGAGCTTGACATCCTGAAGAATAAACAAGGGTGTGTTTGACTGGAGATGGGAATGACAAGAAATATTGAACGACAAGGAAAGGCAGAATTAGAAGTTCCCTTGATGATAAAGGTTCCTCCCTGTCAGAGATCACACTCTCCTCAGCAACACCCACAACTTCTGAGGCTACAATTTCACTTTCAATAAAACACTTTCATAAACTATTTCTTACCTATGATAGTGCAACTGTGGTCTGAATGGCACAGCTCATGGCAGGAGTGTGCTGTACACACCTGCTGGAGACAAGGCTTGCCTCCTTCCTGCCCTGGGGGTTTAGGAAATTTGGGATAGAAATTGGCAGCTCAGTGAGTCCTCTCCAGCCTCCTGATACCAACACTTTGTTGCTCTGCACTGCAGCACTGCAATGCCACTTGGGATCCTACCTGGACAAGTAGGTGAACACATGCTCAAACATAAATCTCTGAGCCATCACTTTTGACAGCTGGACTGGTCATGGCCAAGCACCATCAGCTGCAGGCTGAACCTGGGCTGCAGGGAATAGACAGAACTGATGCATTGTAATAGCACACCTGGAGGAATCATTATATTGTGTTCCCATGTAACAGTTGAAAAGAATTAATTTTCAGAATATGGATATGTGAAAGACTTTATGCTGCTTCTGTGCCAATGCACAAGGTGTTCTGTCAGACTTTCTCCACCTGCCATCTCTTAGTGCCCTAAAAAAGGATGAAATTAAAATAGAACCTTTTTCATCAGGCTCTTTACAGTTCACAAGAAATCTTCCAGTATCACTTAGCAAATGAAATTATATTTCCTTCCCCCCCAAACTTTCCTCCAAGTGTGAATTTTAATTCAAATAAATCTTGAGAGAATAATAAATCTATTTAAATGGTGTATTTTTTTCTGAAACATCTAGTGTTTCATGCAGTGCTTTTAGGATGATTGAACTGAAAGACTGGAGACCAAAGCCTATCCTTTCCTCATTGAAAAGGTTTGATTTAGACCAGCTGCATACATTTCTGGCTCCTGACTAGCTGATGCACTTTACTTATGTTTGCCTTAACAAATAAAAAAATAAAAATCAATTGTAAGAATGAGAAATCAGGACAATCCACAGGGCAGGCACTTTGGTTTCTCTTCTGAAACCAACAGAGACAGATTTTTGGATGTACACTCTGGACCAGCCAGGGCAGACAGAGGGCCAGGACTCCTAGGCTGTAAAAGGGCAGACAGGTTTTGAAGGACATGGAACACTTTTCACTCCCTGAGGCAGCACAAAGCACTGAGCTGCTCGAGCCTTCTCAGATGGCTGCACAGCCATCACTTGCTCACTCCTGGACTGGACTTGTGTCCAACTGGAACGAGAACAAGGAAACAAAGGAGACAAAGGCAAGGAAAGTGCCCCATTCTCCTGCTAGTCCCCTCAGCAGCTCGTCACTCCATCTCATAGAACCTGACACACACTTAACCAATACTCTACACATACATGCTTGTCTTACATGGTACCATGGACTAAAGATCCTCAGTTCCCATGAAAGCACCAAGAGACAAAATGCTGTTGGAGCCCACCTGGAGCACAGGTCTGCTGCCTGCTTGCTACAAAAATATAAGAATATCCTAATAAACCAATTATTAAATCCAACTTATCCCATTAAACTTGCAATATGCACTTGTTCTGAGATGGCACAACAAACCACCATGAATCCTCTTTGCTGAAATATGCCATCCTTTGTGTCCGGATCTTCTCAGGAGAAAAAAAAAAAGAGAAATAATCATAAATCCCACACTTAACAACTGGAAAATAAAACAAAATATAGATGTAATTGCAGATCTGCCTTCTTCTATGCTGAAATTCATTTTCTAATGGCTCTATGAATCTCTGCACGTAGCTCAACTGCAAGAGAAAGGTGGAGGTGACCAGACAGCTCAGCTGAGTTAGCAAGCAGAGAAAGCCTCTCATGCAAGAAGCTTTAACACACGTCATTCAGAAGAAAAACTTGCATGCTATGAACATCTCACATCCTGCTCTCACTCTTCAATAGGAATAGATTGCATTTTATAAACATCTCAACAGACTGGGCTTCCACCAAATGTGTAAATTAGAGGTGACTACAAAAAGTACATTTTGCAAAGGCCATGTAAGAGAAGCAGACCTGTAAGAGCTATAATAAACAGCAACTGAGGTCCCCACATGAAAAAAAATTGCAATTTTATTTCTGGCTACAGTGCAACTACTCAGAATTAATATTAGCTAACTTCTTGATGTACAAATATTTTATCCCACTGTGGTTCCCTTCCAACCTTACCCATTCTGTGGTTCTGTCATTCTGTGATTCCCTCTTTCAATCCACCCAGTGAAAGTACTGATACCTGCTTTAGCAACCATGTAGCTGTCTAATTAATAGTTATCATTACCATCTTTAAAAAATAATAGTTTAAAGATATAAGCAAGAGAGGGCTACATTATTTTTATTTTGAAAAAGTGGCACTGAAAAACCCAGACCAGCTGTCCAAGGCAGGACGTGGTAGCACTGAGGGCTTTGAAAGCACCATTATTCACACGATTGTTTTACTTCCAGTGAGTACTTTGGCTGATGGCAGCCCAAATCACCCTCTCCAGAAGATGCAGCTGAGCCAGCTGGACTGGTATTTTATAAAAAGCTTCCTAAGGGAAATGTGAAGAGAGATGTTGACTTAAGCAATCAGACAGAATGCTCAAATGAGATGCTGGGGAAAAGCTGGCACCTAAACACAAACCCAGTGAATCCCAGTGTGACCAGAGACATCCCATGGGATAAAGAACATTCTGGGAAAAGAGTGTGATCTCACCTCAAATCTGTCACAAAACTTCACATCTCCTGAGGCTGGTTTGTGTCACACAGGAACAATGTACCCAAGCTCCCCTAGACCACAAATGCTGGGATCAGGCAGGTCAGAGCCTGAGGCAGGAGATGGCTTTACCCACAGCCCATGTCACCCATCTGTCTGGCACCACAGTGTGAATCACACCTGTCTGCTACCAAAGATCCGCTAAGCAGAGCTTGAAATACCAATGTGACACATAAAACTTCTCAGTTTCAATGTTAAATACCACTTTGCAAGTGGTAGTAAGTACCCCTTGAAAGTTAGGAAAGTGCCCATCCCAGACAGGGAGTGGGGATAGGGGTATGGCAAAGAGTGTGGGGCTCCACAGGAGAAGCCACACCAAAAACAGGACATAGAGGCTCTTTTAAACCTCCAGCTCAGCTCAGATGTCCTTTGCATCAATGCTTACTTAGCTGGTGAGATGTGAAAGGTGTATTAACTCTTCACCTATTTTAGCAAAGCAGTTCTGAGATCCAAGTGTGGAAATGTCTCTGAACAGCAGGATGGGTGTTGGTGTCACTCCCTCACCACTGACACCAGCTGGGCAGGTATTTACTTTTTACCATTTAGCCCAAAGTAATTTACATTCACATCACAAACAGAGAGGAAATCATAACATGTACTACCAAAAAATTGCAATAGAACCCTTTTAAACCTAGGGACACCAGAGGCACCAAATAGTCACACCTTATGTAGT
Organism: Rhabdornis inornatus; assembly: GCA_013397075.1. Classification (NCBI taxonomy): domain Eukaryota; kingdom Metazoa; phylum Chordata; class Aves; order Passeriformes; family Rhabdornithidae; genus Rhabdornis; species Rhabdornis inornatus. The sequence goes on from VWZS01004200.1 coordinate 3,018,612, forward strand.
AACATGACATATTATTAAAACACATTATTAGAGACAACCACTATTTTGTATTTAATAACTGGTTTGCTTTTTTCACCATATTCTAATACATAAATACAAAGGCACCACTGAACAGTTTTTGACAAAGCTTATTTGCTTTTGCAGGTTGTCCCTTAAAAGACATTTAAAAAATAAATCATCTTTTGCAATCTTGTCATGAACAATTCTGTAGAATTTTTCAATATATATATAATTCCAGATATATGCTGGGCTACACTGGAAGAGAATAATTATGATAAGGTTTCTTCTGTGTATGTTTGGGCTTCCCAGCTTAATGTTACTTTTCCTCAATATCTGGTGAAGGTTCCCTTGCTAGGAGACCAGGCAAGTGCAATTCAGTGGAAGAATTGAGCCATGGAATACCTTGAAGACAGTTGTTCTATTTTTAATCGATCATCTTAGCTGAGATGAAAAATTGTGAAAGCAGCCATGAATAACACCTCAATGAAATTTGGGGGAACAGACTCACAATATTATGAGAAAGTGATACACTGACACTTTAAATAGAGATGTTGTGAAGTAGCAGGGTCACAGCAGTCTCTTACTATCATCAGTCAGAACCAAAACAGCCCTGACGTGTTCATAAATCCTACAGTAACTCACATTTTGGGATATGGGAGCATTTTATCTCCTTTTCTAACTAGGACATTTTACTGGCAAGAGCTAACCTCTCACTGAACTACCATGAAGCCTATTTCATACCATCAGCACATCCCATTACCCTCTGGCTGAACATTATTTTCACATTTTAATAATTCTTCTCGATGTGATGTCCAGCAACTGAAAATCCACTCCTTCACAGAAATTTTCTTTCCTTACCAAAGTATTGCATGAAATAGCTTTTCCCTCAAAATTCTTCCTCAGAAAATCCTCCTGCAGAAGAGGAGGCTGAGCAGGGCACAGAGCAGGAGAGGGTCTCAATCCTACAAAGCAGCACCTGTACCTGGCACTTAGCACTCAGTGCTCTCAGTTAATAGTGGAATAGGTTGGGAAGTGCTCAAGGTCAGGCTGAATGGTGCAAACTGAGCTAGGGAAAGGTCATAGAGTCACAGAACCGTTTAGGTTGGAAAAGACTCTGTTGTGGCTTCAGCTGGGATAATTTTCTTCCTAGTAGTTGGTGCAGAGCTGTGTTTTAGATTCAGTATGAAAATAAGGTGGATAACACAGATGTTTTGGCTGTTGCTGAGCAGTGCTTACCCTAAGTCAAGGACTGTCCAGTCTCCCATGCTCTGCCAGTGAGGAGATGCACAAGAAGCCGGGAGGGAGCAGGGCCAGGCCAAACTGGCCAAAGGAACATTCCACAGCTCAGAGTGTTGTGATCAGTACATAAACTGGGGGAGTTGGACTGGGAGGGGCTGATTGCTGCTGGGGGATGATTTCCCAAAATCCCTTCATACCCAAGCCGTGATTTTATGAATAAAATTAGTGTATGTTTGTATATTGTGTTTGTGTTCTGCAGATTTTTAGGAAGAAATACACCAACACAATATACAAAGTTTTTTGCACTCTTGGTGTGGGTGACCACTTTGCAGAAGGCTAGTGCGCTGGCTCCAGCTGCAATAGAGTTAATTTTCTTCATAGTAGTGAGTATGGGGTTATATTTCAGTTTTGTGCTGGCAATTATGTTGATAATACAGGAATGTTTCAGTTGTTGCTGAGCAGTGCTTACACAAAGCCTCTCACCCCACCAGTGAGCAGGCTGGGGGTGCACAAGAAGCTGGGAGGGGACACAAACAGGACAGATGACCCCAGCTGAGCCAAGGGGTGTTCCACACCATGTGGTGTCACGCTCACCAACAAAACTAGGGGGAAGGTTGGCCAGGGGCTGCTGCTGGAGGACTGGCTGGGCATCACCTCACTGGTGAGCAGTTGTTTTCATCTGAATCACTTTTTTGTGTTTTATTTCTCCCTCTCTCTCCATGTCATCTTTCCCCTCATTACCTTTTTGTTTTTTTTTTTTTCTTTTTGAGAGACAGCTCTGATCGTGACTGCAGTGATGAGGTGTGGGAAGCTGAATCCACACTGTCTGCTACCTGAGACAGGAGACGAAGCACCATTCCCTGAGGAGACCAGTAACATTAAAGGACAGGCAGCTCTGCTTTTCTTACCAATTGTAAACTTTATTCCCTATGGAGTCAGAATGACCTTTAATTTCTTTGAAATAAAAATCCGTGCAAATATGGTGAGTAATTCGCATATACAATGTGATACATATTTTTATATCAATTCCAAATATGAAAGGATATTAATGTATTGGAGTGGGCACTTCCATCTGATAATATAAAATTTCACTGCAATTCAGCATAGAAATCCATCAGAAAATCTCATAACCTTCAAAACTGCTATCTGTGTTTAATTCACACAGGGCATGGCACAAAATCTTAATCTGACATGCAAATGAACATAAATCCCTGCATAATACTCTCTCTACACAATGATCATTGTACATGTGCCCTCATCTTTAATACTCCAAAATAAAGATCTATTCTGACAAGACAAAGCCCTGCTGATAACTTCTGAAAGTCAGTTAATGAAAGACTTTAATGAAAGTCAGAGTCATGACAAAGGGCTTCTTTCCCTCTGCAAGGCATTTCAAGCCCACAAGGTGCAGCTGTTAGCCCTCTTCTAGAGACAGCTTCATGCCAAGGATTCCTGGCTATTAGATTGGCCACAGTCCTCTGATTTTGGGGATTTAATTCTTATCCCATGTCCTACGTGCCCTGTACACCAAGCCCTATAAAAATGTACCACTTGATTGGTTCCCAAAGCATCTCCTTTCAGAACTGTATCTCCTGTGAAAATACACAATCCCAAAACAGCTGGTTTGGGGGGGAGACTTGGTGGTTGTTGTTGTTGGTTTGGTTTTGGTTGGTTGGTTTGTTTGGAGTTGTTTTTGTTGTTTTTGTTTGTTTGTTGTTTGTATTTTTGTTTGGTTGGGGTTTTGTTCTTCCTTTTTTTTTTTTTTTTATTGTTTTGTTGTTTTTTGGGGGGGGGGGGGGGGGGTTCTTTTTGGGTTTTTTGTGCTGTGCACAAAGAAGCCAGCACAGACACTATGCTTCACCCAGGTGAAGCATATCAGCAGGTCAAATTTGGGGTTTGCTTCTTTTTGGAATGTAAGTCCTTAATAACACGACCAGAACACTTAAGTAAAAGCTCTGGAAGACCATCCACTACTGACAGGGAGAAAAAAAGACCCCCTTAAATTTTCTCCAGCCAACCACCCCTGTTGTTAAACCCACTGCAGAGGACAAACCCTGAACAACCTGGGCCATGGAGGAAGGAACCCTAGAGACTACCAGAGTTCATCCTTAAATGCTCTCATATTAACAGGAACTCACATGAGGGGAAAATATGCTTCAGCTGAAAAAAATGAATGAAACTAAGATTTAACTGTAACTTCTGTAGGCACTGAGCTCAGTGAGAAGACTGAAACATGGTGATGAAAGCCCAGTGTAAAACATTTCAAAGTCTCCAAGCAATATTAAACTGGAAGAAATAAACCCACCTAATTTTAAGTCACAAATGTACAGAAGGCATCATCACTTTCTCAGTGTTGCAGAACAATCAGAATGAAACCCCAAAATCAGCTGATTAGCACAACAGATACTTTGAGAACCATGTGATATGATAAAAACCCCAAATATCCTACTGTATCTATTTCTCATGTAATATGGGAAAATACCAGTTTAATTTATGTAGTGTGAAAGCTGACAATATGTTCTGCAGTTTTGTTTAAATAGCTAATGTTCTCACATTAGCCGTAAATGAATTTTGACACTAAAAATAAATGTAATAAAAATAATGTGAAATCCAATAATTCAAGATGCTGCTGACCAGGACTCATTGCTGCCTTACTGTTCCTAGTGCAGCCATGAAAAAGAAACTTTTGGTAGAATTCTGGGGTTTAATTTAAAAATTTAGTTTAAAGACAGTATTTGAATTTACACAGAAATGTATGGAAGTTTGATTCTCATTAAAAGACACTACTTTTCTTTAAAAATATCACATTTCCTCTCATCTTTAAAAATAAAACATGTCTTCTTACAGTTTTGTAATATGCATGAATTTGAGCTTCAAAAGGGAAACACAAGAGAATGTTTAGCTTGAATTTATCTTTATTTTGAATCAGAAAGGTGGGGGTTTGTCATTGCCTTCACAATAACCAAATATGGTAATTTACACGATGTCCATTTGAAAACAAAAAGTGAAGCAAAATGTAATTTCAGAATGAAAGATACATACTTCATCTTCTCAGAAAGGCTGAAAGTTCAATTTTGATCTTAGTAAAATAAAAATTATAACCAAATGTAACACATTTTTGGGAAAAACAATTTTGTTTCCATTACAATTCCCTTGAAAACCCTTGGTGTGGACGTCTCAGTGAGTTCCCCAGGCTCAAGGCACTTAAAGAGTGCTCCAGAAGAAAAGGCCAGTTTGTGTAAAAGCCTGATCTGTAATTTCCCTTTGGAAGCTGCAGAGACACTGCAGCGAATGTGAGCCATGGCAGTGAAATGTGTGAGAAAAGCTGCCTGCAAAGCAGACCTGGTGCAGCTCCTGCACCTCAGCCCCCACTGAGGCACCCAGCACGCTGACCTTTACAGCATGACCAAGGACACAGCTCTGCACACTGAGGGTTTGCAGTGGTTTCTCACTACACCACTGCAAAAATAGTTTCCCTGTGTGTTACAGCTCGCTGCCCAAAGCTCCTGCCCCCAACTCAACAGCTCAGTTTGGTGGCTGGCTGCCTCTACAATGCTCTGCACCATTTGCAGCGTCAGGGAAAACATTATTTAAAAATACTGGTGGTGCTGAAAGGTCTGACTGCAATGTAATGTGATCTAAGACAAGAAGTATATACAGCATGACCCTTGTTGGGCAATTTCTGGACACACCAGTAAACTCTGACAAGCAAGAAGAGGTGATTTGGGGGTGCACTCGCAGGCTGATGAGATAATGTAAAGCCACCCAGGGCAATCTCATCTCATGTAAGAAAATCATTGCAGTAACAGTAAAAAAACCCCACAGTTACTCTGTGCTCCTAGGAATGTTACAGCACAGACTAAAAAAAAAGGAATCAAATGCCAGCTCATCTGAAGAGACAAATATCTATTTTCAAGCTTCAGCTCTGAAGTTGAAGTATCATATTTAGAGTAATCAGAAAGATGAGAAATAAAACAATCAGCAGGAAGCATAAGGCACACTTCCCTTTGGATCCTCACCTTTGTTACGCTTTTCAAATCCCTCTTCCTTCCACAAACTATGGATAAATTACTCATTTATCTGAGTCAGGAGTTTTCTTGCTGACTCTGCCAGGACCAAGCTTTCTTTTGGTGCCTTCTGCCTCCACTGCAGATACAGAAGCTCGTTCACACACTTGGTCCATGCATGTCCAGAGCCTTCGGAAATCTCCCTGCATCCCTCCACCTCTCCTGATCGAGGAATGCCCCTCCTGCTGCACTGTGCATGGTAACTTTTGCCAGCTTTTGCATTAGATGTGCCACCCTTGTTAGTCATCACCAGCACTCAGTGTTTTGGCAGGCTCCAGAGGACACTGAAAGGCTCTTTCTTTTTGTCCAAGTTCAGTTAGCCCTGATGTTTTGCTGATTCAAACTGTTTTCTTTTGCATTTAGCAAGGATCCTGTAAGATCTGCTGGCAAAGCATCTTGAGGAGTGAAACTGCAATGTATGTATTTGTAAATGATGCAGGGGAACCTGGGGACCCAGATTCAAATGTGCAGAGTCATTTCTATTGTGGATGCCAATGGTAAGCCAAAAAAGAAAACACAAATACTCCATAATCTAAAATGCCTTAGAAGGGATATCCATTAAATTTCAGGACAATCCATATTCAGATGGATTTCTGACAACATCCAACCTTCTGAACGTGCTCCTGCTCCTGCCTGCAAAGGACCAGACCAGCACACAGGTACCTGCAGTCGTTCTCCTCAGCCTGCCATGCTGCAGGAAATGCATCATTTCTTTACAAGAACGAGCAATGCACACTTAGAAAGTTTAGGCAGTCAAAAGAGGTGATAACCTCAATGACTTTGACCCCAAGTTTATTTTTAAAGTGTGAAAAAAGCCAAGATACTCTTCAGTTCACCTCTCCTAGCATGCTGTATGGCACAGCTGATGTTCACACAGCTTCCAAACCACCAGAGGGAGTCCCTGGAAACCAGCACTGGAGGAAGTGGAATTAAAATTCATGTTTTCTACAGAGATCTCCAGAATACTAATCAAGACCAACAGATAAAGCAATCCATGCAAATCTGATTGACGGTGATTGCTTGTCAGGGTTTGTCTTTTTTGTCAGTAGAGGTCGAGCAGAATTTCAGAGGCACCATCAGGACCTGAATCATGCTGTGTCCTCCTCAGCTGTGCAGCTGAGCACGTACAAGGGTAAAGGCTGGACGCTCAGAGAACTGAAATCACCCATTAGGAGATTACTTCCTTCCTGAACTGCAGCACGGCCCCACGCTGCTCCATTCTATCACACACTTTGCTCCCTGCAGTGTGGCAGGGACTGTGCAGCTTGTTGGGCCACCAGCCAGCAGCACAAGGCTACAGCCACTCGCCTCCAGGTGAGCCCTCCTCGCCCAGTCGAGAGGAAAGGAAAACGAACAGTTATTGTAAACTCGATGCCTAGCACTTAAATGAATGAAGTTCAGTTAAATGAATCTCATTTTCAGCTGTATTGCTTCATTAGAATTAACTGGAGAAATCATGAGTTGTTGCCACAAGGGTCTGAGATTCTGCTTGCAGAAGGCAACACAACTTTCAAGTCCCTGACTGGGTGAAAAATAAGATGCTGGTTGACCACAGAGAGTCCCCTAAGAAGGCCATTAATAGACTTTGTGTGAGCTCCCCGGGGATTACAGCCAGCGGGAGAAGCTGCTCTGCATGCTTTGCTGGCAGCAGCATATGGCGATTCACCCGGTGCCTGGAATGAAGCAGACTTTCCCCTCGGCTGCCAGAGAGGGTTCCAGAGCTCTGCCCTACCTCCCCTGGCTGTCCCTGCACAGTTCCCTGGTCCTAAACACTGTGCTTTGACCAGGAACCTTTTTAGTGAGTGCTGTTTGCACACTGAACCATGGCACATAATAACAGCATAGTTTAAAAATAAATTTAAAAACTACCCATTTTATCAGTGAAAAATCCTCTTAGCCCAGCAACTTATTCCTGACTTCAACTTATATATGTGTAAATATCTTCCTAAATTCACTCCTGGTATAAAATAAAAAAAAAAAATCATGCAAAAAGCTCATCTGTTTGCAGAGCTCAGGCAGTCAGAGAAGGGATAATCTGATGTGCACTGCTCATGTGAACATGTGTATGGATATGCACAACACACATGTATTCCTGGGAGTTCTCATTAACTGTCCCAAGGAAATCCACGGAGCATCACTAAAAATACACCTTATGCACAATAGTTTCCAGGTCCCTAATTTATTATTGTTAAACTAGAAGTTTAATTATCATTGTAGTTACTAATTAATTACACCATAATTAGAATTCATTAATTCATTAATTATGAAGTTTGGAAGACGATCATAGTAAAATTGTCAGGGACCAAAGAAGGGCTCTTAGCATCAATCCTTTACAGTCAGTGATGAAAAAGAGAAGGAAAATGGGATGAATTTTGCTTTAAGGGACACCTAATACATAACTGACTGTACCAAGAGCATCTGTTACTGTTTCTTGACCACAGAGACATCCCAGCTCAGGTACAAAAGCCAATGCTACAGGTGCTTATAGTTCTACTCCCATTAACAGGAAGACCATGGTCACACAATTACTAATTGCTAGGAGTGAGATCACAGCTAGGGGAGTAGATTAGTTACTATGCAGAGACAAACTATTACAGAGTCTGGCTCTTAGCTGAGAATACAGAAAGTTTATTAAATAAAAAGAAGCAACCAAGGCCAGGCTGGATGGGGCTTTGGGCAACTTGATCTAGTGGAAATTGTCCTTGCCCATGGCAGGGGATTGGAACTAGGTGATCTTTAAGGTCCCTTCCAACCCAAGCCATTCTATAAATGGTCTCCAAATGAACACTGGCACATAAATTACTGGATTTGTAAAATTTTGATAATTAATTTTTTTCCTAAGCTAATATATTTTTCTGCCACTGACTATACTCTAGTGAAAAAGCCACATTGAATCTTCTACCACTGAGCTCTGGAAACTTCTCCAGTTTGCACCACAGTCAGAAAAACAAGGGTTTGAAGGCAATGGTGCAAGGGAATCTTGCACAAGCCAATGTGTGCAAGTCTTTCTTAAGAATCTCTCAACAATTTTTCTCCCACACACAGTTTCCTTCCTGAAGTGGTTTTGATTTAGTGAAGAAGAGTTCAGCACAGCAAAAAGCATCAGCAAGAGACTCAAGAGCCTCAAGGTTTATAATGCTCTTCAAAGAACAGAGGCACCTTTTGTTGTTCCAGACGTTGGACAGCAGCTCTGGTGCTGCTGCTGCTCAGAGCAGGGATACAATGGAGTCCTGCAGGAAAGTGGCTGAGATGCACACAAGCAACATGTCATGGGTTTTTATTTGCATAACACTGTGAGAGCACTTCAGTGCCCTGGAAAACTTCCTGCTGTGGAGCCCTACCATCTAGGGGACTGAAAAACTGAATTGAAAAAACGCCTACTTCTATAGAGCAGAATAATTAAATAATGGTTTGATACTTCTCAGATGAATAACAGCAATGATAGCTACAGTTCTAGCACTAAAAGGAGTCTGTAATCCCAGTTTATCTATTCACAAATGAATCAATTCACCTCGTGTGCTCCAGTCAGCTGGAGCCAAGCTAATACAGAAGATTAACCAGTTTTACTCACTGCTTCTCCTGGCTGGGCAAACTTCTTCCAGTTCTGGTTTTAAACATGTTTCTCTTATTGTAAAGTGCACCCATGTTCCTAGAAGTTGGTTAGAGCCTAATGCTAATGATGCAAGTGTTGTGGGTTTAATCCCTGTATGGACCATTCACTTCAGAGCTGGACTTGATGATCCTCATGAGTCCTTTCCAACTCAGAATATTCTTTGATTCTGTGAAATGTCATATATCCAATCAGGATGCCCAGGTTAACCTGAGAAGAGGGCACCTGAGTGTAGGTGTAGAAGAAGAGATTACAGGCAATCTTGCCCCTATAGGTCCCGGCTGTATTCATTACCAAAGAAGAGGAATAGCCTTGCCTTTAATGGGTCACAGCTGTAACTAATAAAGGTAAGTGTGGTAGAAGGGGTGGGTTGGCTGGTTAGGGAGGACCTTAAGAAAGTGGAGTCCTGGCAAAGAAGAACGAAACAAGGGAGAGAGTTGCTGCTGTAAAAGATCTGCAATGAAGTCAGTCTGGGTCTGATGGAGTCAGAGTCTGCAGTCATAGTCATGCTAGGTAAAGCCTGTGTTCAGAGTCTGCACTGGGACCCTACAGTAGGAGCTTGCTGTAGCAGAGTCAGGATGGTAAAGCTGTACAGAAGAATAAATCAGGACCCTTTTCATGTTGTTGAATGGCAGTCTGTGTCTTGGCTAATTACTACCCCTAAAGAGAGGTCTGCTGCAACACCTGAGCAGTTTGGCAGGTAGAGGAAGCCTGCAAACAAGGGCCTATTATTCTAGGAGAAGTTTGGTTATTTTGGAAAGATGGGTAGAGGGCTTGTGGGAGGACCGCCATCTCCCTCAGCATAGGAAGAGGAAGTTTTGGGAATTAAACACAATGAGTGGTCCTGTAGCTGAGCTGATATTTTACAGCTGGGGTCACAAGTGACTCCTGCCCTCACAGGGTTGGGCAGAGACCTGTTGAACACACAGTGAGGCACTGCCTGGGATGTGCCTTTCACTGGTTGCTTTGGGAAAATAAATTCCCACCTAGTTTGCTGGGTAACAGCTCATCCCTGTCCAACTGGCAAAGCAAGGAATTTACTTCTATAGTAAGCAATATATGTCATGTGGACTTTTCTGGAACAGTTTCAATGATAAAGCAATGCAGCAGATGAAAGGGAAAAGCTCATCATCTTATTTGGATTTTCCCTCCCTCTTCACTGACTTACAAAGCACAGCAATTTAGATCAGAAACCCCCCTGTCTGCAGAACACTTCTGAGTGACTAAAGTTGATACTGAAGCTGGTGTAGGCATGAGTCTGCAAACATTGTGAAATTTATCTCTCTAAGCCTTTTTCTGGTGTTTCTGAAAGATATCAGTCAGAAAAAATTTATTACCCTGTGAAAACTTTTGTTTTTGAAAGGAGCAGACTTTTTTTTTTTTTTAATTTTTCACATACACCTAATTAACCATTGCCTGCAGGCTGCTATTTTGGCTAGCCTGAGGTGTCTGACCACATGGATCATATTTACACTAGTGAGTCCAAAAGTTTGTTGTTTAAAAGATCTCTATGCCTAAATTATAAACAGAAAGAAGGTCTGGAATGACTTGGTTCAAAGACCTGCAGCAGAATGCATGCTAATGGTTCTGCAATGCCTCTGCTATCTGAAGTTACACACATCTTTAAATGTTATTAGCTCTCTGAGAAGTAAAATGTGCACAGAATACACCATTTTCGGGCTTTATAATCTGCACCAACACACCTGATAGTGTGGGAAACGAGTCCACAGTGCAGCATGCAAAGCACCTTGCATGGATCCTGGATCTCTTTACCCCAGCAGTTTTGGAACCAGCTGGCTGCAAGTGGGCATTGTGTTCTGTGGTGGGTCCCTTCCATTATTGATGAGCTATTTTATGTATTATGCAGTGCTGTAACGAAGATGAAGTCTTTTGTCTTCCCACACTGTGTCCTCTGTGGCGCTGGGAAGTCTTAGGGCAATATTATCAGACAAAACAGGCACTGCTTTGTAGAAGATGAATTCAGATGACTGAATTTCCCAGAAGTTACTTTACTGCCACTGAAAGACTGAGGGATGCAGGACTAGTTGGTAAAATGTTAATGAAAATATGAACCAAATATAACATTAAAAAATATATAAAAACCACTTTTGTCTGAAATATAGTACACCATAATCTTCACACACATCCTTCCTTGACAGAAACCTTGCAAATACTTATGGCATCGAACTAGGAAAGAGTATATGGTTTATTCTGCCGGTTTATCTGCTATTTCAGGAATTAAAGCTTTATTATTTTATTTCTCCGAAGTGTTTTTCAAGGAACTTCCTCCCAGCAATACAGACATGTCACTTCTGAAAAAGGGTAAGAGCAGAATGACTGAAGGAATAGAAAAATATCTCAAATTCCCAAGAACTTAATAAAATCCATCTTATGGGAATGGAGAAATACATGTCAAATAATCCACAGTGATGGAAAAGGCAGCAGATCTTCTAACCAGAGGAAGAGGAGTGAGGAGCAATCCTTCTGACTACCAGAATATCCTCCCTGCAGAGGTAAGGCTGGGTCTGTGAAGCTGAAGGCACAGGGCTGAACCCTGCACCTTCCATGACCTATGTCTGTACCGTGTGGTCTGTAAGACACTTAGAACAAGAAAATTGCTTTCTTACAAGGAATAAATAAACAAATCACTATTAATTTTCTTCAAACCTCTCTGCTTCTATTTCAAGCTTTCTTCCACCTTCTCCCTTCTTAGATAAGGCAGCTGACCTCTAACTATGATTAACTCTGCCATGAACTCTCTGCATAAGGCTTTTCAGTGTGTGGTGTTTACATTTAGAAATAGCATTTTCATACACTGTAAGTCAACAATAACCATCTGAATCCTCAGGGCACAGCCAACAAAAGAAAAGCAAGTTCACAATATGTTATATTCACTATGTCACAGGAAGCATTTACCAGCAGCACACATCAGAGTCTTAATTGTTCTCCAAGAGGTACCAAGTCTTTCAGCCTTGGAAACCCAAGATGCCCTCAGAGCTGGTCATGCCAAGCCACAAAGCTGAACCACTGTCCCCTCATGCACCACGGGAATGTGCAGGTGCTGCCAGCAACCACCTGGGACTCAATGTCTGAAGCGAGCAAATAAGGAAAGAAAAAGATGAAGAATTCCTTTGCTTGTCCTCAGAAATTTGGGGAAGAAGAAAGGAGAGAAAATATTCTCATTCCCTCTTTCCCAGAAGTGTAACCACTCACTGGGAGAAGCACTGAGTGTACAGGCTCCATAAAGCCCTGCAGAAAGTCACCTTCATTACAAGCACCACTGGCTTTCCTACAACATTGTGGCAGGAAAGAACTTGCCCATTTTAGCTTGTATTGTTCTTACATTATGTCCTGCTCTAATAACCATGCTGCACTGCCACCAGCCACTACATTTGATAAATCTAAGAGGATGTAAGCCCTGAAAAACATGAAACATCACACAGCTTGTGGGCGGGATCTGTGCAACATTCTTCCAGAGTCTCCTGGAGCAGAAAGGGTGATGCTCTGCCACCAGTGAAACCTGGCTGCAGATGACAAAGTAAGCTGGTGATACACTACCTTGTACCAGGTAACTTATGCCACTGAAAGGTCTCACTTCTCAAAGTGGACACCCATGAAAGGAAAACAATTAAATAGGAAGCTGTTTGTCATATTAATGGTCTTACTAAATGACACCATTAAAGCACTGTAAAGCAAGTGATTAGTAACAAGTAAGTCAGTGTTAGCATTTGCTCTCATTTTGCAGGCTGGCTCAGGACCAACATCTCTCCTTTTGTTTGTAAAGGAGAACAGATTAAAGAGATGTGTAAGGAAATCAAAGTAATTAGGCACATAAACAAGCTGCCAGGTAAACAATTGTAATTCAGTGAGGCAACTGTCAACCTCTAAAGGAAGGATAGTACATACTTGTAAAATTATTTCTGGTGTAGTCCCATTTTATCTGATGTTGGATTACTCCTAGTCTAACCTTAGCATCCTTACAAAGCATAAGAATGAACCAGGTTGTGTTTACCTCTTTCAAGGCTTGATTTAGCCCACCCTGGGGATGTGCACTGGGAGAGGCTGAGAACAACACAAGCTGTCCCCATGGGTAAGAGCATGAGTACATCCACTGCAGAAACACAACCAACCAGAGAGTTTAGGCTATGGCTTTTGTCCCAGCTTTTGCAAACTCTGGGATGCTGCAAACTCTGGGATGCCACACCTCTGGGAAGACACCTGCCCCAGCACTGATCTTGACACGTAACCCAGGTAAACACAGTCTGGCTGTAGGATCTGAATCAGGCCATTTAACCTTTGCCATTTAACAAAGTGCTTGTTTAATTTTCACTCATGGCCCATGCAGTCAGAACAGAGAGATCAGCACCTGTGGTTGTTCTTGGGCATTATAGTTTCTCTCGCGAAGAGCAGGGACAGTACAGTAATTTCCATCACTAGCTCACAACTGTGTGTTCATTTGAAGTGACCCAGTCATTTGAAAGTCAGCAGTACATAAAAATTATTTCCAACTCCCCCAATCATAGACCACTACCATTTTTTGGGACTAATTCAGCTTAATGCACCATTTAAAACCCCACACTTTGTGCCAAGACCAGTTATTTTCCCAAATGTAACAGTACCCTGACTCCATGTCTGCTGAAGATATGATGCAGTCTCACATCCACCACCGTAGTCTACCATGATTAATTTTAGTTTATGGAAGAGGGTGGTAGAACAAAGGGAGAAGCAGCCATGGAATCCAGAATCTATTCAGCTATGGGAGGATCACCAGTACTCAAATGTAATGTCTCAGTGGGGAATATAGGAAAAAAATAAACATTAGAAATAGCACGTGCCAAGTAGTGCACACAGCATGTTCCAAGTTGCAGAACAGCAGATAGGGTTTGCTTCCCTGAGAATGTGGCAGAAGGAGCCTCTGTTTCACACCCTGTGGTTTTGGTTGAGCTTTTTGTGAGTGTATGAGCAGTTCTGGGCATACAAATGCACCCCTTAAAGCTGCTATCCGTCTGCATAAGCACATGGACAACTTTAATACATGGATGCATAGCTATAATAAATACTTTTTTTCCTAATGATTTTTCCATATGAAAAAAGCAGACCCTAATGCAGCATGCAGGCAGCAGAACGGATGGAGTATGCAGGCAGTGGCAGTGTCTGAAAAGATATATGGATATGTGTGTTTGTGTGAATTACTATTCACATCAATTCATGCCCACAAAAGCTTAAGGGCTATAGAAGCCTGGAAGAGCAGATATAAAAAAACATTTTATGCCTTATATCCATTATACTTTAGCTGTCAATTTGGATGCTGAGATCACTGCAGTAATGGGAAAACTTATGACGACATAAAAAGCTTCATTCTGATCCATTATCAATGTGTAGCTAATATGAAAGAGAAATACCTCTGCAAATAAATTTCATAATTTAAAAGAAAGAAAAGAAAAATTAGTAGTTTTGGAATTTGTTTCATAGAATCAGAGGGTTTTAAAAAAAATGCTGAAATTTCCTTTAATCAAAATTTCAGTTTTTCACAAGTTCAGCTGTAAAGAACGGGACAACTGGCAATCTTTGAAACTTTTAACACCTTATGTATGAGACAAAAAGGGTTGCTGAAGACTGAATGTTTACTGAACCATTCTCTTTTGTCCAAAAAAGAAAGTTTTTTATCTGTGCCCCAATTCATGTCTTTGAATGTGACAACTACAAACTCTAGATACAAGCTCTGTGGCATGGACTGAATTTTAAACCTGTGAAACATTTAAAGCACACTTTTGGTGTGCTAAGGAAATTAATTAAAAAATACCAAAAAAAAGGCAAAATGCAAATTATTGCTGGCTGTATGTGCATAAACTTTTCAAAAATTTAATAGGCTTTTCAAGTGCTCTAAAACACTTTCTTAAAAATACCTGTTGTTCATTGCTACGTGTAGCTAACACAACTTAAGGTGGTTTCTATGAGCAATAAACTCTTATCCTGAGACTTGTGTTTCCACAATGCACCTCCCTGAAGCAAACTCAAAATCCTGCAAAAAACTCACTCCCTTTGATGGGAAGAGACAGATGGGAAAATAACCCAACCCAAATTTAAGGGCTTTTGGAAGAAAGGCAGACTCATCAGACATTAAACCAACCACTACACCCAGACCATAGTCAAAGTATCCAAATTTGGAGGTCTAAAAGGGCTGGGCACCTCTGAGCAGCCAAAGAGCTCTGTACTCTTCAGACCTTCATGAGTTTAAAACTGGTGAATCTTGGCCAGATCTCCTCATGATGTCTCCTACTGTGGCACACCTACAGCTGAAAATGCTCAAGATTAAGAAAGCAGAATTAAGTCCTTAGTACTTCTAAATATAGCTAAGAATTTGAAATATGTCTTGCTTTTGGATGAATTTTGCATTTGCCAGATTAATAGAACAGAAATAGCAAAATGAAAAATCTGAACTCTTATATTGCAAGTACACCTTTTAGTAAGACACATTTGTGTATGGAAGGTTGTCAGGAGACAATCTTTCTCTAAAGAGCTGCTGTCCATCACCAGTGAACACTGCAGTGAAACCTGGATGGTAGCAAGTGATGCAAACTTTGACTCACCGTGTTTGCAAAAGGAAAATAAGGCTCTGGTGTGTGTTTTTGCAGGGGAAAAAAAAAAAAAGACATTACACAAGGACTGCTCTGTTCCCAGCCCAGGAACTGCAGAGAGGTCATAAGCGTGTAGCTGAGGGTAGTGCTTCATCCAGATACCACAAACCAGAAACTGGTTTCCATTGAGAAACTAGGACTTTATTTTGGGCCCAGTTCAAGCTTCTGCAATGACAAATTCACAGAACAGCAAACTTCACCACAAACCTCTTCTACAGTCAATATAGTATTCAGTAACCAAGCTGCCACACCCTCCTCTTTTGGAAAGCTGACCCACAAGAGCCAACAGCTGAAGGTGGCCCAACACACTGGAAATACCAGCTCCAAGTCCTATCCTGTAAGATTTTGCTAATTTTACTCTAGCTTCTCTTTACTTAAAGTTTTATTCTGCCATCTCACATGTAATACAACACATATACAGATCCACATAAATCAGTGGGGGTACCTGCCTGCTGAGGCATTCCCAAATAACTATTTGTTTCCTATGGTGAGTTAAGGCATCATAAAAAATCAGCAGACAGGGAAATAAAATCTGAACACATGCAATTCATACCACAGCAAATGCTGATCTAAAGGCTAAGGTTTTTATTATAATGTGTTTTATAATGGCATAATATCAAACATGACTGCACTAGGTGATTGGTAACAAGCATTTTAAAATGTCACAGATGAACAGAGATTAATTTACCTCCATCCTGTGAGTTCATGATATTCAGAGCAAACAGCATTGCATTGGAGAACGTGGTAGCCTCTTCTTTGCTTGCAAAATTCAAGCCATAGACCTGCCGTGCGTCGCGCCATTGATGAAAGGTAGGTGTTGCTTGATTGTACTTCAGTCCTTTCACAATTGAGTAATTAATCACTACCTGTGATTTGGAACAGAGGGGTAAGGATTAACAATAGCTCTGTTTTCAGTGAGAAAAAACCCACCCAGCCCTCGTGTGAAGGTTGCCTAAATGGGTAGAGGCAGTTCCTATGGCAGCTCCTACATGGCTGCACGGTAAGGCCGTGTTTGTTTCAGTGACAAAGACCCACATCTGGGGGTGAGATTTACAGCAATCCAGCTCAGCCTCGGGGACTTGCAAGTCAGTTTTGCAAAACCTATTACCTGCTCGTGTTTTCTACAGCACCTCCACAAGGTGCAGCTGTGCAGATGCTGCCAACAGCTGTCAGGGGCCAGGGCCAGCAGCTGTTTCCATCTTTTGGAGGATGATCATGCCCAGTTGTTAAAAAAAGAGCCAGACAGAGCTCTTGGCACTAATCTTGCCCTGTTGCACATAAATGTTTGAGTCATTGCACCAGTTTTGCTTTCCTTCTCCCCTGTGCCTGATCACCACCAGCTTCTTGTGCTTAGACTTTTTCTTTAGAATCAGGCAATGACAAACCTAGAAAACCATTCCTCTCCCACCTTCTCCCTTGTGGTACACGTGGTGTTTTCCAGGCAAGGGGTGATTACAGCAGAAGGCTGTTTCTTTTAAAATTTAACCTGCTAAATACAATGAATGCCCTGTTTATCCTTGGGCAGAGCACTGGGACACCCAGCTACACATTACAGCTGGGATCTGGACAGAAACCTCCAATGCTAAAAGTGTAAGCTGCTCTACTAAGGGTGGAGAGCCAGGAGTGTCCACTGCACCACTGTAACACTTTGTACACAGAACTTATGTTAGAGGTGGACCCCACATACCAGAAAACCTACCAATATATTTTTTTGCAGTCCAATCAGCATTTTGGAAAGTTTTCTGTTAACATTATGATTGCAACTAAAAAGCTTCAGTGTATTTAATTAGTCCAACAATATTTTTGGTAGATAACTGACAATTCTTAATTATACAGGCAGACTTTTAAAACTAATTTCATAGATTAACGACTCCTAACTGTGAGTTTTGAATTTTCAGTAGATTGCCAGTTTAAACTGGAAGAGAAACATTAGATGAGCACCTAATAAGGAATAAATTGTTATACACACGTCAGTATTTTGAAGGATAACACTGTATCATTGATACAGTTAACAGATGTCTTGTAACTTTACTATATTAATATACAAAATATTGTGGAAACCAGCAAAGAAACCACTAGACCCCTAGATGGTTACAGATATACTCTTATTTCTAGGATGCATTTATTTACAGAGCCAGCATTAGAGAGTGATGTAGAAGACAGTCTTTGAATACTTGGTTTAGTTTTAGGCACAAGTATGACGGTCCAGCTGTTGCACTCAAACCTGTATCATTACTTAGGATCCATGAAAATGCATTGAGAAGCAATCAGACCTACACTGCTTTTTTTGTCACATTTCATTGAGAAATTCCTGACGTGTGAGCCAAAGGAAGACACAGCCCTACATTGGGTATGCAGGCTCCCAAGAATTAGTCCCCTGGAAACGGGAACTGTGTCACCAACATGCTGCTGGGAAGACACACACACACCTACCAGAATGAAGTGGAAACTGGTCACAGCAAAGGCACTGAACTTCCTCTTGTATTTGACAACTTGGATAGCCTTTTCTCCTTGAAAAATTGTGATATCACCCCTGTTCTTCTACTGAGCATTGGGAGAGCCTGTACCAATGTTGCTTACACTCAGAGACTCTTGAGCATCAAGTAGACTCATGCCTGGATTTCTAAACCAACAGTTTTAACATGGACCAATTTTTAAGTCTTCCAACCATTTTTGAATAGACTAACCAAGGCAAGGCATAGGCAGTATCTTTGAGGAAAAGTTTAGAAAGATTGTGAGCTTCGACCAGGCTTTCCAAGTGAGTCTTTCTCACCTACTAAAAGAAACCTCTGTTCCAAAGGACACCACTATCAAAGCCCAAAGAGCACCAGAGGGTGCAGTGCAGCTGTATAATCAAAGGCAGAAATTGTAAAATCCTGTGCCAAAAACTGTTTAATGGAAGTCAGGTAAACTGTTCAAAACCTGCTTCCAAGGAACTCCAAAGATCTGCTTTGTTCTGAGGGTTAGATCCTTTAATTGAATAAAGACAGAATTTGAATGTTCACCTTCAGTAATCATCAGGATGCCCACACATGTAATACCTTGTCTTCAAACTCAAATCAGAGAGTTTGCTGAGAAATGCATCATTGGGAAATGAAATTTAAAATAGCCAGAGTTTCATTTTTATCTCCTTTGGCTTGTGTTTATAGAAAATTGGAAAAAAAAGGAGGGAATCTCCTGCTGTTGTTAAGAATGAGTGCACAAAGGTGTCTTGTACAGATGGTGTACAGACTCTGCAAGGCACATGATGATAATGAAGTGCTTCAGAGCAGTAATCAAAATGAAGGTGGTCTCCCTGTTTGAAGCATAGGAGTTTTTTACAGGTGCTTCCAAGGGATCTTTACTCAAAAGCTTCCTATGTCAGTAAGGCAGCACATCTGCCAGGCTGAGTAGACCAAGAGTTCATCTTTTAATCTTCAGCTGCAGTCTACAATAGGAGAGTTGAAGAAGCTCTCACTGGAAATCTTGAAAAAATAAATCATGGATTTTTCTGTTGCAAACAGTTCTTCCCATAACTCTTCCCCTAGAATTTGACTTAAAAGCTGAAACCTGACATTTTATATGCCACGTCTTTTCAACCCTCTTTTAGTATTTTATATCTTGAAACAATGTAGTCTTACTGATATATCTTACTGATATAAATGTCGGTGTTGTTTTGAAGCCTGTTAAATTCTGTATTTCAATGATCTCATATGGCAAGGAGTTTCACAGACCAGTCATGCACAGCATTATGTTGATACGTTTCAATGTTCCCATCACTATAATGTTAAAAAAATTTAAATTTGCTTCATTTCTACCTAGTACTCTCTTTCACCTCAGTTTCAGGTGTAGGCTCCCTGGGACCAACAGGGAATTTTAGAGTCTATACAAAAGCTCAAAGCCAAGAAGCCTTTCCTTTTGACTGCAGAGCTGTGAGCTGCCAGCAGTGACAATGGTGGTGGCTGATAGGACTCACAGGAATGGGGCTGGAAGGGATGGAGTGGCTTCAGGGAACACCTGAGGTGTAAACACAGCCAGGAGCATGGGAAGAGTTCCCACACAATCCTCACCACCAATACTCTTGCTTATTAAACCAGGATAAGACAATTGCTTGTTTCTGCAGAGTATGAAATGGTTCAGCAGCTTGGGCCCTGCCATGCTGCCAGCACTCAGGCTCAGGGAGCAGCCATGACTGCTAAAACAGCAAGGATGGAAAAACTGCTACAGCTGAGGCCAGATTCTTTACTTCTGTAGGCAGGCCCAAACCTGATGAACTTCTAATAAGCTGCAACAGTGATTAATTGGTTCTTTCTCTTCAAAAATTGTGGTTGGCTTATATCGCAAGAATCCTGTCCCTGTTCCAGTCTTGGCCTGGGTTCACATGTAAAATGTCTCAGCTTCCCCAAGGCCCTGTTTCTACATTCACTTCTCAGCCACATGAACACACCAGCCCCTCAGGAGGTGTGATTCACTTTTGAGCTGCACCCTCCTCCCTGCCTGTTTGTTCAACATGTGCCTTTGGGTGATGAGATCATGCTCAACTGACACCGCTTGATTGTAAAGTCCTAATTTTAAACCTTCACTTGATCAGGACGCTGGAATGGAGAGCTACTGCTTTTTAGCTTTGTGAACTTCGTTCACACGTCACCTTTACAACAGGCCAGGTGACAACAACAGCTGGCAAGTTGCAACATGGGTGTAAAAGATGTGATAGCGACTGTTGGCTTCAAGAATCACAGAATCACAGAATTGTTCAGGTTGGAAAAGACCTCAATGAACATCAAGTCCAAAATGAAACATTTCCGCCAGGAAACATCAAAGCTCACGACGCTAAGCGATTGTAACACCGATCTGGCCTTAGCTTCAAACCAGTTCTGGCCTCTGTGGCAACTTCAAAGCTTCAAGCCTGTGGTTTTCTGAAGGTTCCTGCTCAGGCCAGCAGGAGCCTGTGCAGGGCTGCAGCTGGTGCAGAGCAGCAAGGGCAGGTCAGGCACGGCAGGTCTGTGACCCAGCATGGCCAGCACCGCGCCCAGACACACAGAGAGAATGAGACCTGTGGCCACTTCCCAGGGAAAGAGCGAGCCCCAGCTCTGCTGCTCCACAAACTGTATCTGTCTGGGGTGAACTTTTCAGGCACTGTCAGCTAGAGGAGGAGATAAGGTGATAAGGAGATAAGATAACGAGAATAGAGTGTCATAAGCTACAGCACATGCACCAAAAAAGGGATAGAAAACAGAAAGGCAGCTACACAGAGACAAGACAAAGAGTCTATAGAAGAAGATATGTGGAAAATGAAAAAGAGGATGAAAATTAAAGAGAGATATTATTTGAGGTGTAATATAATCCAACAAAATTAAAACGGAAGTAAAGACAGGCAGGGATGAAGCCAGGAAGATCACTCGAATCTGTGCCTTGACAAACAGAATGTAAAAAAAGTTTAAATTGTTCCTCCGTGGTATTGTTGTATTACATATTTTAAACCAGTTTCTCAACTCTTCAAAAATCTGTGTAGCTTCATTAACTTCATCATATGCCAAATCACATTTTAGCTGAAGATTGGTCTTTTTCAGATAAATATGTCTTTTCTGGCAAATCAACAGCTTTACTAAAGCCTCAGTTTCAGTGACATTTAACAGAACCTGAGAGCAAGCACGAAAAGGCTTGAACAGAGAATTATTTTAACTGAAATTCATTTCTGTTCTCTTTAAATGCAAATACTTAGCAAGCCTAGCAAGCTTATGATTCCATGGGAGATTCATATATTAAATTCTGAATCTTGAGACTTTCAGAGTGTTCCTTTGAATACTACTATGCTACACTGTCTTGACTTTATTCAGAATACTGGATTTTTGCAGTCATATTTAAGGGCAACACTTTGTTTCAAGCAGTTTTAGGTGACTAAGGTAAGTGACTATACTTTCTATTTATTTGAAAAAAGATTTTTAGTCTTTAAACTCTAGAGAAATATATTCTTCTACCTGTTTCCTTCTGAATTGAGATAATTTTTAGATAGCATGCAGCATCTTCATTAGTTGAAACATTTGCAAGCAAATAAAATATTACAGTTAATGCAAAGCATGTTCAAAGTGCAGCTTAATATTTGACTTTTTAATATGTCCTACTCTTTAAACTGCATACTCTGATGAAGACAGACCTCTGGTACTTATCCTGCCTACATATATACATATTGACTTTATGACTTCTGCTTCTTTTACCCCATTTATTCAGTCCCATCTCAGATTGCAGTCACATGAAAATCATTTACATTCACCTGCTGGCTAGGTAAAATAAAGAACTAGCACGGCCTGGGACAAAGCAGTACTGGCTTTCATAACTGACTAAGAAGACATTGTATTTAATTTTTGAAAATATTTTCTCTTTCTTAATGAAACTGCTTTCATATATTGCCTTTGCTCTATGGAGAAGGATAAAAGCAGTTGCAAAACTTTTGGCAGATGTTTCAAAAGTGCACTGCAAGGAGCTGAAAACCAATGTGCTCAAAACCCACCTATTTTTGTTCTGCTGTATATGCACGGTGTAGCAAAGTCATTACCACCTCCAGTGGTGGTAAAGCAACCTGAGTAACTTTTCCAGCTGGCCCAAGCATCTTTACAGCTGTCAGCTGAGAATCATCAGCATTTCCACGAGCAGATCAATCCATTCAGCATTTGTGGCAGCTGAGAGGTAGTGGTGCCCTGGTTCCTGCTCTCTGGGTTGGCCTGACCTGGCTCAGCTTGGCTGGATTTGCCCTGCCCCTGCCAATCTCACACGAGCAGGAGTGCTTTCCTCACCTTCCCAGGAGGCAACACCGCTCCTGAACCAACAGGCAACCACTTTCTCCTGATCCTGGTGCCGTGCAGGGGGCTCGAAGTGAGCACGAGGGGTGGGCAGGCTGGGCTGCCACTGCCAGCCAGCCTCATGCCAGCACACAGGGGGAGCCCTCAACTCTGAAATTCCTGCTCTAAAATGCAGGTACTGCACCACTACTCCACTCAAGGAAAATTTTGTTTGGGGTCTAACTGTGGCACTTGGTCAGGGAGCTCTGATGGCATGTGCTGCCCAGCACACAGGCTGCCCTGGGCTGAGCATCGTGCTTTGGTGGCCAACGGGGGTCTGATCCCACTTCTGATAATCTAAATCCCATATTATTCCTGTAATACCCAAGGAGGTCCTGCAAAACTAGTCCGCTGTAAATCAGATCACAGTGTGCACCTAGGATTTTAAAGTGCATTACAAGAAACTAATTGCTTATCACAGCAATGTAACAACCACACTTTGTGGGACAGCAGTGCAGAACAATTGATTTTTATTTCTATTTTTAATACAGTACCAAAACCAAGTAAAAAGTAATTTGGGGGGAGCTGAGAGCAAAACCTGCAGAGTGAGTAAGACTCATTTCACAAGAAAAAACTGGGGAGGGGGGAAAAAACATTTAAATCTCTTTGGCATCTACCAAACATTCTGTTTTCAAGTAAGCAGTAATAATTTATGATACATTGTGTGTGCAAAAAAATATACAAAGCCTGAATCACTGAAGTATAAACAGACTAGTAGGCACCTTGCAGGGAGCAGGAAATGTTGCATTAGGTATAGAACTGAGTTTATCAAATGAGATCAAAGGTTAATTTACAGGAAACTTGATATAGTTACTCACTTGTTGATCCTGCAGTTTAACTCCAACTACCCTGAAGGTGTTTGTGGCCGTGTTGTGGTATATGTTGATTCTGCTGAATCCCTGCTGTCCAGGTTTGATTGGCACCCATTTCTTACTGGTATCGTCATAGACCATAACTGAAGCTCGGGCTTGGCAAATACTCTGTTCACTGGGGAGAAAAACAAAAAAATCAGGAAAGAAAACAGTGAATTTGCTGCTTATTGGTTATTACTTAAAACTTCTAAAGGAAAAAAACCCCAACTGAAACTATCAGTACTACTTTCAACATATGTTTTATAAGAGATCTGCTAATCCTTTGAATGCAATCTGTTAAATTAAAGCTGACATGTTATGTGTTCACAGACTTTAAAAACCTCCTGTATGCTGCTGTTTTGAACCAATGATCTATTTTATATAAAACATTAAGCCCTGAGAAATAACCTGCATCACATAAACATTATGAAAACTGTCCAACAGTATGAATGCTCTATTTATTTTATGTATCTATTGGCAAGTGAAGCCTTTTACATGTGCATGAAAACCTACCAATATTTTACAGCTTGCTGACAAAACAAACGTGACACCCACAGCTGAGTTATACATTTAAAACTGTAAGCAAGCAGACCTTGAACCAAAAGCCATGCTAGGTAAACTGAAGAAATCAATTAAGTTAATCCAGCTGATGCCTAATACCCAGATCCACTGACGCACTCAGAAGTCCCAGAATACATGGTGCAAAACACACAGGAATGCTTTTTTCCTTCATCCTAGTAGCAAAGAACATGGGGAAGGGGAATCCATCAATGTGGATGCATGCCAGCATTAAAATACACAACCATTATTTTGTATAGTGTAAATAAGTATTTTTCTCCCTTAGATTCACAGAAATTCCTTAATACATTACATCTTGTTTATTAGTCACATCCTGACTAATATACATATAGAGAATCATAATAAAACACACCCTTCAAGGGCAATAAATGCCACTGGCAAACGCTGTGATGTGTCAATACAGGTCAGAATTTCAGTTCTGCTCTCCTGACTTCCCAGCCACTTTTCTTATACCAGAGGAAATACAAGTTGAAGAAAAAAAATTAATCCTGCAAATTTTGGAGATTTGAGATCTTTAAATGTAACAGGGATTTTCAACAAGCAAACAGTGCACTTTATGATGCATTTATGATACAGTTAGTGCATCTAAATGAAACTGTTGAGATCTATGTCCTGCAAAAACTTTAAGTTTGTGACTGTCCTGTTAACTTTAGATTTAAATACAGGTGTATATATACCTCCCTTCCTCAGCCCAAGCCATATTAAATAATTTTCAACAATGCAATAGCGAGTGGTTAATGTGCTTTGCACACAAATGCTTTTCCTCCCTCTTTGTTTGGGATTGCCTCCTTTGCACGCACACATACACACACACGTAAAGGAGAAGCTCCTGGGTGATGCTAAACCATGTTACTGCACTGCCACTGTGCCAAATTGCATCACTTGTACATTATACCAACTGCTGCACAGCCAATCCTGCCTGACCCCATCACTGTCATCATTTTAATGAAAGGGAGCACGTTCCTTCAAGTATTAAGAGGATTTGGGTTGATTACAGCAGCAATTTTCAATCTTTTCTGATTTGTGTGTCTCAAAAAGATTTCCAAGGCAGATGTATCCCCCATGGTACACTACAGCCTACTGACTCTGGCTTGTTTTGTCAATCACTTTGCATAGCCTCCAGGTAGCCCATAGACCTCCTCCAGGCTGTGGGTAAGAGCCTGGAAAGTCCTCACAGCATTTATAGAGGGAGCAATGATGCCAGCAGACATCTCTGTTAAGAATAAGGCAGGAAAGTTCAGAATAAATCGTATTTTTATTACGTATCATAGAAACAGCTAAATTCTGTTACCAGAGCAATATATTCAGATCAGAAGGACTAAACATTCTTTTATTTATATTGTTCAGAATTCTTAAAATCCAGCTCATCCACCAGTTGCTATCGTTTTGTGAGATACCTGGAGAACAGTTGTGCCTTTGCTGACGTACTCACCCAGCAAACACCTCTCCCTCCTGTTTTTCAAGGTAAGCTAATGTCTTGTGGCAGCTCCTCCATATCTGACACGAGCAGCTGAGGGATTTGAGCTCCTTCCAGCCTGCCTAATCCTCCAACTGCTGCAAGAGCTGCAGCCTGGCAGCAGTGGCAGCATTGCCTGCATCCTCCAGACATGCTGGGGAAGGCTTAGTCTGCCTTGGATTCACAGACTGAGAGAATGGGAAAGAAATATACAGCAAAATGGCAGGTACACTGGATTGTCTTTGTCATATGGAAGTCGAAAGGCTAAAAATAATCCCCAGTGCAGTCTTGTGGATGGATGGTGGCCACCTGTCTTTGCTACCCAGCGTCTTGTGCCATCTCCAGCTCCAGAGGTGGGGGGAGCATCAGCTGCCCAGGACACAGCAACCCCCTGCCCAGTGGGCTCCAGGAAAACATTGTTCCTGGGAGAGTCACACTCAGCCAGTGTCACACCACAAACTTCTCCTCAAGCCATGCCAACAACTACACGTCCTGCTGTACACTAAAGTAAGCAAGAGCATGTCACTGGCTTCATCAGAGCAAGCCTAAAACCCAATACTGTCTCCATTTCAGATGAATTTTGGAATCCACAATTACCATGAGCTGCTAAATTCATCAAAATTAATTAAATTATCCTTCTTTACAACAAAGAGACTACACCTAACCATCCAGACACGAAGGCCTTAACACAGCATTACTCACAATGCCATACCCAAATCCCAGTAGATGCAGCAACTTTGCCTTCAGGCCTTGCTGCCACCAAAATCAGCAGCAAAAGGACCTGCCACAGCCCTGTGGCTGAAACACAGATACAGACCTCAGGGGCAGTGTTTGATGCACCACAACCAATTGTTACTGTGACATAAAGCAACAACACATCAAGCTCCATCCCTGCTCTCCTGCAGTCAATGGAAGTTTTTCATCAGTCATTTAAATGGAAACAGGATTGAGCCTGTTATCTGGCCTCCAGTGAAATAACAGAAAGGAACATAAAACAGCACACAAGGGGAATCCTTTCCTGCAAAGCACTTCATCAATCTTTCAACATCCAAAATGCCTCCAGGGACCCATTGCTAGCTTGCTGTCTTACCCTAAATGGAGGTGTAGCTCTTTATCCTAAAGACTTTCTACTCTTCCTATGCATAAAAGGCACAACTGTCCCACTGCTGCTTTAAGAGGCTTCTCTGAAAACAGCCCAGAAAATGTTCCCTTTATATAGCTCACTGAGAATCTCTGTATTACTCTCTGTACATTACTTTAAAAACAAATCAAGCATCAGTGGTTTCATGAAGGTCCAGCAAAATTTTTAGTTATTTTTAGGATGATACATCACTGATACTTATATCAACTACATGTGACAAGTAACAAATGTGGGGCCCAGTAACATAGTTCTGAGTAGTGACATTTCTTCTTCGTGATTAGAGTTTGTTATATATTAGTATTTATACACAAAATTATGCTTGCACACTTCTATAACTTGCTTTATTTTCCTAATACACAAAAGGTACTGAAAATTTGGTATTTGATGGAGGTCTATCAAATTTCACACATGTCAAATATTAGGAATTCTCCTACTGATATTTTATTTTACATTAATATGCAGTCAGACTCATCCACCTGAGTTCCCACCATAGGTAATTATGTATAAAAATACATAAAAATTGAATCATAGAGAGGTCTTAATTACAAAATTGTTCAGGTTTGTGCACAACATCTACTCCAAATTTGCTACACTTTACTATGGGGCAGATTAAAGACATCTTATTTAAATGTAGAGGGGAGGGGGCTCTTCCTAGGGACCCCAAAACCTAATATTCACCCCTGTTTATTCTGAAAGCATTACATCTGTGGGATGTCAGACCTCTGCACTAGTATCGTTTGCCCAAAGTTAAAGAATGCCTGCTTAGTTTTGTTCACAGGTGGCATCTAAAATCGAGTGTTCATAGTTGAGATTTATAGAATATTGTTTCAATACTACAAAACTGTAAATTAAGAAAAAAAAGTTTGTGGATAATACAATTTGTTTCATTCTGTGTGACACATTTTGACCCATTCTCATCCATCACTTCTGTGTAAGATTCATCTTCAAAAATCAGCAGATTGGTTAAATTGGATTTAACCCTTCTTGGAAGGGTCAGCATTGACCTTTCTTGCCCAGCCCTGGTGAGAGAGGGCAGCCACTTTGAGACAGTGCTGGAGGGAAGGTGCCTTTGTCCAGGAAAAACACTCCTCTCCTCTTCCATCTGTTCAGAACCTGAAAAACACAGTCCTTTCCTCCTGGCTTTTAGTAAACGTATGTTTACCAAGATCTACATGCAAAAGAGAGCCACAAATGGGTATGGAATAGACGACACCAGAAATCTTGGGAAAATACCTGTATGTTTTTGTGAATTACCACATTACACTTAATGCAGTGACATGACCTTGCTGATTGCAAGTAATTAAATAGGAGGAAAAAATATAGGAGGTGAGGGGTAATCAAGTGACAGAAATTTCTGTGGAGGTTGGTAGTGGAGGAGCTGTGGATCAGATAGAGAAAAGTCCTCCTGCTTCACTCTGCCTAACCCAGTGGGTTTATCCAAATATACAAGCAAAAAGCTCAGGCTGGAACCACAAAAGACCTCTCACAGAGAATAAACAGGAAAAAGAGAGCAAAACATAATGTTTGGCCTGGCTCTGAAGGGTCTCTAAGGCTTTTCCCTCCCATTCCAGACTGAGGAAAAGTCGAGTGGCCAAGCTGCACTGTGCTCCTTCACTGACCTGTTTTCTCTACTTACACAGTTATCTTCCTAGGAATAAAACTTTTGCAGTGCTTGGTACCAAGTGACTGAGCCACCTCTGACCAGCAGCCCTGTGTAGGGCCTGCCATGGCACAGGGTTATCCCAGGCCTACCCTGGACCCCTGTCCAGCACCAAACCACCCAGAGGTCACACCCCTGGGGCAATGGGAGAGGTTTAAAACACTTTCTCCTAGAGCCAGGACAAGGTCATACAGCTTTTGGAGGGTCACCAAATCGTGCTCACAAAAGGTGTAACAAATATGCACAACCAGCTAACTTTGGGACCAAACACTTAATTCTGTGGGCTTTACTCCAGCATGCCAGGTGGACCTGGACACTTCCACTATTCTTCATATTTACAGACACAACTGTGTCCTTGGGAAAGACATTCCCTTAGCACAAACTCTGAAAGCTCCCTGATAGAAATCAAGATCTCATGCTCTGAACCTATTACAGGTCTACCTTGTTTCAAGCTGCTCATGATTCTTTGACCTTCAAAGATGCTTTTTTGTGGTATTCACAGAAAAGGCAAACAGCTATTTATACAAACATTTACCTTATTTTTTATTTCCAGCTCCCATACATTCCCCCTCAATATTTATATTATTAAGAATTAAAAGTTATTTCAGACTGATCTAATTACTCTTACTGGTGTGAGAAATTTTTATTACTTAGCCCCAGGCTTGCCTTATTTGAGAAGGAAACCTCAGGCCAGAGAATGTGGGAGATAATGCACGAGTCATTTAGCATATCTTACTCTTCTTGTCCACTGAGTCTGCCACAGGAAGTCACACTTCTGTGGTTAAAGAGTGACATTCAAGAAATTGCTGATCCTGACTTAAGAAGCTGACAGAATACTGTCCATGTCAGCTTAAACAGCTAATGTAAATCCAAAATCCTGTATACAGAGATGTGCGATCTGTGCAGTACAGATCTGTGTTAACCTCAGAATTAGCAAGCTACAAGTCATGTTCCTGCAGCATTTTAAAGTGTACTCCAAACACTTATATACTAATTTGCTAAACATTTTAACAGCTTTCACTTTAATAAATATAATAATGACTGGGATGCAGGGGAAGTGTTTCAGTAGTAACCTGAAACAATGAACATCTCTCTCTGACCACTGGATTTAGAGAACAAAAAACCTGAAAGAGCCTCTGAATACAAGACAGTCAGGTCATTTGGGCTTACATAGAGACCATAACTGAGATCTGAGCTTGTTACAGATAAAGCTGCTGTAGTGCAGTGGCTCTCCAGCCTTCCCACCAGAGATTCACCACCAGCTCTGCTCGTGACCCCACTTCTCCTTGGGAGCCTCATTTTTCCAGCAATGTGACCCCTTTCTGGGACCCCCTGTTTCAAAGTCTACTTCCCTCTACAACCAAAGTTGCAGCACAGCCAGTGTCACCATCGTTTACCTCTGTCCCAGAACCCTGAAGAACTTCCTCAAGCAATGCAGCAAGACCTCATAGCAAAAATACAGCATTTAGCCTCTTGATCACAGCAAAGGGCAGCCCCATGGGGGCTTTATATCCAGAAAGGCACTTCTAATCCTCAGTGACATAAAGATGCTGGACTATTTAACAGCGGATATTTAAATAGTAGCAGTCACACTCTCATATATAATACAGAGGTGCCACAATGACTACCTCCAGTTGTTTTCTGAGCTCCATTTCCTGGCATTCCCTGAGAAAACAACCCATGGACCCAGTGGTCAGAAGTTCTCAATTTGCACTCACTCCTAGTTGCCTGCCTCTACAGAGAGACCTACCCAACAGTGTTACCCTTGCTCCAGTCAGCCTGAAGTAAAGCCCATTTCTCAGAGAAACTGCTATTTTTTTGGGTCTTCTGCTCAGGCTTGCACATTCACGTTGCAGATCTTTTGGTGCTGTAGTTTGCTTGCACTGCCAGTGGGAGAGGAGCCTTTCACACTAAGCATCTGCTGAAAGAGCCTGGCCATCACCTTTCTCCACTGTTAAACTAGAGCATCTAATATTAAATAGTTTAATATTAAATGGTTTTAAAAATTAACTATTTAATATTAATAAGATAGTAATATTATTACAAATATAAATAAATTCTATATTTATTAGAAAATAGTAAAAATATGAAGCCTCCTTCATAAGCAGCTCTCAAAAGGACTGACGCTGTCAAATAAAGTCATGACACACCTGCAAGACAAATACATATTTTACAGAGCAGGAAATGGAAATACTGGTACTTACAGTGCTATCAAGAGTAAGATGAACACCAGTTCACCTCCATAAGGAAGAATATTCAAAAGTTACTTTCTGTTAGGAATAAGACATTAATTTTGAATTTTCCCTTACTACATTGGCATACCCAGTGGGAACTGCCTTGTCCAGTATCTGCTGCAGATACCCACAGCAGACATATCAGCTGGATACCAGAGAAGAGACAATCTGTGAGGCACCCAGGTTGCACACTAAGCCAGGACTTTGGCAGATGAGTTGCTAAATTTGGGAACATGCACACAATCCTGGCACGACCAGAGAAACTTGTATAACCTTCTGTCACCCCTCAGTGCTCTTGAGCATGGGAAAAGTAAGTAGAAATACAAAAAATCACACAGTATGCAAAACAGGAGTGCAGCAGAACAGATATTTCACCTGGGCCTGACTGTCAGTGCAGAACAGCTCAGTCCTCAGCACTGCCAGCCAAGGTCTGTGCAGAGCCCTGACCTCGGTGTCTGCCACAGCACTTAAATAGCACATCTGCCAATCAGTGGAGATTTGGGGCCAGCAGAGAGGCCACAGACTGATGCCCTTGTAAGCCGACACATCTGCTTAGTTTATGTCGCTGAGATTTTTAAACCATGTGGTGCTGTTAATTTTAACCCATCCCTCTTCTGGTAGGTGTTGAAAATTGAAGCTTAAGAATTCAAACGATTCTAAGGGGAACTCCAGTTATCAGCATCTCAGCTGAGCATGCTAAGAAATGCTTAAAGAGATCTGCATTGCAAAAGGCACTTCACTGAGGAAGTGGTGTGATTAGGAGAAGTGCCATTGCTGCTGGGCATTGCTGCCAGGCCGTGCTCCAATAAACTTTTCCTTCCAAGTTCCAGCAACTGACTGCTAATGGAGTCTCCAAATGGAGGAACTTCACTGCTCCATTAATGCTTTGAATGATGCAAAATTTCCTTCTGTGAAGTGGGGTTCACTTTCAGATTTTACATACCACCTTGAAGATACACTTTGTGAATTCCCAAAAGTAAGTATCAAGTAAATGCTTGGAAGTTCCTAAAAATGAGTCAAGTAAATGGTCTGGAGAAACACCAGGAACTCAATTAGACAAAAACAGTGAAAAAGCAACTCAACTGGATCAGGTTGCTATTAATATGAACTACTTCCCTTCCCCCTTAAATTACAGAAATAAAAACAAGAAGTACATAATCTTGTAAAACATGAATTATGCAAAACCTGAAACTGAACTGTCAAGTGAAAATACATGACTGAGGGCTCTCACTCATGGGCCAACATATCTGTATTTCAGGAGCAGGCACCTTAAATAAAGGCTTTGAAAGACCATAATCATAACTAATGACCAGGAAAGGCAGACTCGCAAGTGAATAGAGGAAATCAACATAAAGATCTTTCATTAAAGCTTGCATCACTTTGCCTTGGTTTCCCTTCAATCCCAGAAGAAATGTAAATAAACCTGTGACAATTCCCCTCAAGCTGATGGAGGAATGAAGAAACACTCGCTTCATCAAGTCAGCTTCTCCCTCACTGCTAGGGGATGCATATTAATGTACCACTGCCATAAAAGCTTAATTACCATTTTATACAATTATAAATTATCCTACCAGGCTATAACCAAAACACAAACCTTCTGTGTTTATCACAATATGTGCTCTCCTTCACATCCAGTCACATTAATTCTGGTCAACAAATTCCCTGCCAACAGGCACAGTCCCCAGATACTTACGTGCCTGCCATGGAGGAGGACCTGGTCAGGCAATCCCACAGAGGTATCTGCTCAAAGCTGGCACGTGTGCTCAAATCCAAATAGTCTATTTCACCTGAGCAGAAGACAAATTTGGCAGGGAGACAAGCAAAGAGTCTCTATGAAAGCTTATAACCAAAACAGGAAAGGGAAGCGCTATTGAGAGAGCAGGAGGGCAGGAAGTAACACTTATACAGCAGGGGCGGGGAAGGGACTTTAAAGAAGAAATGTATTATTTCTTATAGCTGCTTTACTGAGCAAAAGTACAAACAATATAGATTAAGATTAGATGTGCCATTGTTGGCTCATTGGAGGCATGGGCATTAAAAACTTTTCGCGCATTTTCTCAAGGCATGGGTTCACTGCCCAAGAAAAAGCAAAAGCAAATAAAGCTCAGACCCAGAAAAAAAGAACTGCTGTTATTCATTTATGGCACAGGTGTTTACACAACGCAGAACCAAACCCAAGGGCCCCTGTGGTACCGAGGGCCCTGCACTGCCTGGCAGCCAACCTGGCATCCTGCTGAGGTCCAGCTCCAGCCCAAAACTTTAACTGGCACAGCACACTGCAAATTTTATCTCTCTCACCTACTCAGACACCTTTTGCACATCTGCCCAGGTTCACCTGGAGCAGAGGATGTAGGGTGCAGACACCAGATAACTTACCAAAGCACCCCACAAACTGCAGAGCTCCTCAGCTCTTGAAGAACTGCTGGAAACACAGTCAGAAGCCATGATTTTACCATGGAGGCACACAGACTCTCTGGGACTCAGCACCAGAGGCTCTGAAGTCTCCACTAACGAGAGCAAAACCTGCAGAGCCCTGAGGAGGCAAGCCCTGAGGGGATCACACGATTCCTGATGTCCTTGCAGTGCTTTCACAGTGCAACATACATTTGTAAAACCTTAGATCCCTGTTTAATATAGCAAAAAGAGAGACGTGTAAGAAATAGGCTGAATTTGGCAAGGCACAGCAGCTACACAAACTCTTCAGTGCAGTTTCTGCTGGGGGAGCAAGAGCTGCAACTGCTGCTCCACCTGAGCAGGGGAGCAGAGAGCTTTTCACCTTCACTGTTTTTCCTGTTACAAGAGATTACTTTCATGGTCCAACTGAAAGACCTACAGAAAGTACTGCTGAAATGGCACCTAGTGAAAACACGGGTATCAAAAACTGGCTGCTCTCACAGTTGGCAGTACATTGCCTGTTCAGCTGCTGCTTCCGGTTCCTCTGCAGAAAATCTCTGTATGACTGAAGAGTTTCAGTTTTCTGATGGGGGGAGTTTAAAAGCCAACAAGAATTAAAGTTCTCACAGACAGTTAAGCACATTTTTTTCTGTAGTGCTCTTTTTTTTTTAATAATTTATTTCTGTTTAATGAAGCGTTTTATTATAACTTTCTTGGGATTTCAATTTGGCTGCATTTTACTGACACTACATCTTTCTGCTTTGAGATCTGTGTGGATGTTGGGTACTACCGAGTTTCATTCAAAAAATCCTGTTTGTCATGAATTTAAAAATAATCTGACATTATTTGGGGTCAAGTGGCAGTTCCTCTGTATAGCTCACACCGTGCTTAGACTATAATGGTAGAGTTATTCAGTGCAAACAGTACTTTACTGCACATATTAGAAAAGGACATAACCTGAAAAATGCATCTCCAAGTAAGTACAGACACAAATCACTAATGGCCCAGATCAGCCATGCTGGCTCCACTTTTCTAGGCAGAAGGATACAGGAAGATGGGCTAAGCAAAGATCTGAGGAGCCTTTTTATTCCTCTGATGTCATGTGTCTGAGATAGATACGGTCACTGATTTGGGGGGAAGGAGACAGCACATATGAGATAGAATAGTTTCCCTGTTAAACCAAGCAGATATTACTCTCCTTACACACAAATATCAGCTGCAATAATATCAGCTAGAAACACCTGGTTTTAAAGATTTGGTTGTCCTGAACAAACACCCTCAAGCACACCTGGAAACTCCCAGCCTTCCCCCTCCTGCTGGCACCATGCATGCTGAAAGCACAGCAAAGAGCAGGTCCCTACTGACACATCCAATGTCACCCTAGGAAACAGTGACAGTGAATAGGACAAAGCCTGGGGCTGCCTCTCCATGCCCCTGTCATAAGCCAAATTAATTTCATTAAGCACCCCAGCATACATTCCAGCAGAAGTGCCTCTAATCACCTCTTTGCATTGCTAAAATGCCTCCATGGCCCTGGACTAGAAAGGGAGCACTTAGAAGGACACAGCACTGTGTGACAAATGACACGTAAGACCGAGTAGCTGACTTCTACCCAGTCCTCACAAAGAACCATATGCTGGATAAACAGATTATTTCAGTCATGTGTTGAGATGTGTGTGAGCAGATCAGGATTCCTAAACACCGAAGCGAGGCTTTAGTTGCAATTAAGTGAATATTCCCGTAGGTTTCCAAGCAGCACATCTGCTGGCCGTGTACTCAGCTTTCATGTTCCAAAGACTCCTAAGTCTTGTATTTGCTTTCTTTTGGAGAGTTTCATTACCAGATGAATCATGATTTGTCTAAGACAATAATGTTACATATTTTCAATCCTTAGAGCTGTAGGCTAAGCCAGAAAGTGAGGGCTTCAGCCTCAAAATGACTCATCTCCAAACACAAAACCCAGGCTTTAAGAATGAAATGAAGCACTGTAGAATGTGTTGCTTATAGTATTTAAAAAATTAGAATCACAATCATAATATAAAACTGTACCAACCTAAGAGTTATTTGAAGGTTGACATGATTAATTTTTTTTCTTAATAAGCATGTTTCAGACCTTCTAAATAACTATTTATATTTATGTATCTGTTGGGTTTAGTTCTGTGTCATGCTCAAAAGGCATCATGTTATATTGCACACATTTCAACATTTGCATATGGCAAGTCTTTCATTTAACAATTTCACGATTAAGAAATCTGGAAGTTCCCACTGAAACGGTACACTCATGTTTCATAAACTACAACACAGTTTCATGAATATATGCACAAATGCTATGCAACAGCATATAAAATATGCATTTATATATTCAGATTTGTAAATCTAATTTCACAGCTGTTAATAGTCCTTGAATGTAAGACATTTCCTCATACACTGAGATTCGCAACTGTTAAACATGCTGACAAGGCAAAAAAAATTATTTGTCCTCAGAAAGTTTAACCCTGTACATTAATATATGCTCCTGCTCTCCCAAATCTCTTTCTTTCCACGGTCCCCACTCATTTGAAAGGAGCAAGAGAGAAACCAGACAGGTGAGTAAAATATACTTATTTACTATTACAAGAGTTAAAAATGTGCAGTGAGGTGAGGTACCAGCTGCCACTTTGACAGCAAAACAACTGATCCTGCACAGAGCATATTTTACAAATTAGTCTTTCTGGGGATATTAATTTAGGATGCAATCCCATCACTACTGAGGTCCAAGGGCGTCTTTCCACGGACTTAAGAGGAACTAGATTTAGCTCTTTTTAGATCCAGTCAAGTAGTGATAAACATATGGCAGGAAAAAAAAAATCTTTTAAAGGCCACCAGTTCTGCAGGATTTGGGAAGCCTTATTCTTTCCTTCTGCGAAGCCCCTGGCTCTCAAGTCATGCAGTGCCCTTTGCTAAGATGATTTAATCTCACCTCACTCTGCAGAGGGAGCCGCCAGGACTCACCTGCTTCCAAGGGGATGTTTTGGCTGATGCAAACAGCTTAGGTATTGCCTTAAGGAAATAACTCTATGGCAAAGAATTAACTCCGTGGCTGCCTTCAATTTTCCTCTCTATAAACTGTGATGAGCAGTGGGCAGGAAGCCCAGACCCCACGGTAAGCAGCATGGAACAAGTTATAGACCATATGGAGAGAAATAAACTGCCACTTCATACACAGGGTATCTAACAATGCTTTTTTTGCCTGAGTCAGCTAATTGCACATCCACAAATCAGCACATTTATAACAAACGGAGCATTATGATATCATGGGAAATCTATTTAATATGATCAAAGCCTGTCAGGAAAAGTTCCCCTGAAATTATGAAAGTACTTAAGAGTCCTGAGTGCTGGGGACATTTTACAGTCCTCATTAAACAAACATTTTCACATTGTTTCATGGCAGCTAGTGGTACCAAGGGCTGTATCTCCTAAGCTGCAGCCACCAGCATGGGCATCTCCTGCTGCAGGCAGAAGGCAGCTGTAGCTAGAAGGTACCTATAGTTACAACCATCACCCACATCCGCTCCAGCAGCAGGCAAAGAACAGCTACTGTTCCCACCAGTACCTCCCTTCTTCTCCACAAGCTGAGATTTACAGTGTTGCAAACCCTCTTCTGTACTGCAGATTTTAAGTGGTGTATTTAGTTTTCCACATAACTTTTCTTTATGTTAAAGCTTAGAAATGCCCTTGATCTAAAGAGCCATTACACATGGTCTGAGTGTAAATTAAAACTTACTCGGGGTATCAGCTGAAAAACATTCTCATATTTATGTCACCAAGCGTATGCTATCCCCCAACATTGTTCCACAGCTGATGTATTTTCACCTTCAGCTTGCATTTTTCCTTAAACTTTAGTAAACATGATAAGTGGTTTTAGCAGCTGTAGGCAGTGGTCCTTTCAAGTGCCTACATTACTTTTTTGTAGCTCTTGATTTATGGGGTGGTCATGTAAATTTCTGGGGTTTGTATTTGAAACAAGAAACACCAACTATTACAATAGTCCCAAAGGAAGATAGAAGCTTCTCACTCAAAACTAGCACTGTCTCAATTCTGGTGCTTACTGCAGCTATTTAATGCTATCCACCATTGAGAAATGCAATCCAAGCATCATGTTTTACTGGACACACAAGATACTTGTCTCATGAGACACCTCTATCACATGTTGTGGGCACCATAAGCCTGAGGAAAGGTTTCTATCTCAAGCCTTTCAGAGGCACATGGGGGGGTGAGGTACAGCCTATCAGGTGTGAAGATAAGGAGAGGTTTTCTGATGTAAGGGATGCTGGAGCAAAGAGAAGGCATGTAAACACAGATTAAGAGACTGGAACTGAAGCAGCTGACCAAAAACTGATCAGAAATCACATATAACTGTATTTTTATCACTTGCAGTTCTCTAAAGGCATGTGCCTGTCTGATGTTCAGGTCATATAATTTGATATTCTTTGGGAAAGCACTTTTCAAGACAGCAACCCCATCCCTAAAATTTAGGTCTCAAAGTGAAGGTTGTACAGGCTCTAGAAGGCTAGGTTCACACCAAGATGAAGAATCACTGGCCTTGTTTCTAGCCTTGTTTCTGATATTTATGTTTCTTGGTAGGACAGGTTGGAAATAATAGTCGACTTATAGGCACAGGGAAACTACAACTTGCAGAAGGATCCCTGAAGGTGGAATGGGTACAGTCAGCAGTTTTTTCATGTCAATTCACCACACCTTTCACTGCCATGTAACACAATGTGGTGCACATGCAGGGAAGCTCCTGTAACAAGAGTAAAGCAGCCATATTCCTTCCCCATTTTTTCATGTCTTAAAATAATCCCTTATAGCATTTAACAGGATACTGAGGTTTTGCATTAATCAATACCTGCTTTATCCTTACTGAAGTTGGTGGCAAAATTCCTATTAGAAATTAGCCATTCCAGCTGCAGCAGAAACTTATCTTTCATATCATCTGTGTCATCAGTTAGGCAGGAGAACAAGGTAAATTATACTGGTTGTTGAAGCCCCATCTTAAATCCACTGTTTGCAGTGATGGACAATCAATGTGGCCCCAATATTTCCAGATATACTTTGGCTGGGAAGAACAACAAATCATTGCTGGGCCCAAATAACAAGCTGCACAACTGAGTCATAGTGTTGATTTAGATTAAGTATCTTCATTCTGATAAAAAGTGAACATTACAAATCTGACTGTTTGTAGTGTCTCATCATGGAAAAGATGAAATCCTCTTCAAGGTGGGCATAAAATGGCACCAAATGTCACTAAACTCTACTCAAAAATCTGTATTAATTGTGGTAACCAGTGTGGGAAGATATCTCCTAAATTTCACAAGAAGAATAGTTTTCAGATGATTTTAGTAAAAATAAACACAAGGACAGCTAGCAAATGGAGATGTGTAGTACGCAAATCCTTCGTCAAAAAGTACTGACAATACTTATTAAAACAAAAATTATCCCCGCAGCCCCTTCTTTTCCCCCTTTCCCTCCTTCGATTATTTATTGGCAAAGACTTTTCCCATTGTCTGGCAGATAAAAAGATTTTCTGAGTGCCAAAACTGAAACAAGATCCCCGTGCACATTTGTGCACCAGACTTGTTTGTGCACATTTGTCAAATAATGGCAGACGTATTCTTGCTTTACCATGATTTTTATCCTTTTTCTCCTAACAACCTTCTTCCCTTATCTCTTCCAAAATGATTTTTTTGACTGTGTTACTCTGTGACTTTCCCATCACCATGCAGGGACACCATAAAGTGCCACTTCTCAGGAGCTGGGCTTCTACTAAACATGTGCAAGTTGGCAGCAAATTGCTGCTCAACATGACTGTCCTGCCTTTACCTAACAAAGGACACCAGATTGAATCCCTCTCCTCTCCATCCACTTGATGAGTGTCATAAACCAGTGACTTTCATTCCTCTGGCAAACTAGGCTGACACTTCTGAATCTCCTGGTCAGCTACTGGGAAGGTGGTAGAGAGAAGGAAGAGGATGGGCAGACAGAGAGATGAAGCAACGTTATTTTCTTAGGAGAGCAAACTAAAGACAGGTTGGTAGGGAGGGTGTCCCAAAGAATCGCTGCTCACCTCCACTGGTACCTTCACCAGTTTGTCCATGTGAAGACTGCCAAACCCTCCACACTGGCATGCACAGTTCCTTTCAAAATCAGTATCAGAATTACAGACTTCTTCCAAAAGTACAACTTTCTAGTTGTCTGGCATTTTTTTCACTGTCTAAAACACAGTTTGTCAATACTTCAGACTTGTCAAAAGATAACCCTTCCATCCAAAGCTTAACAGAAAAGTTTAGCCCTTGATCCATTACACAGAGTGGGAGTGTTCAACAGCCCCTGTCTGTGTCAAGATGTGCTTTTCATAATAATACCCTGGGTTTATTATAACAGGAATGAAATTTTTAAAACTGTCCTTTTCCATTACTGATACAATGTTTTGGGGGAAAAAATAAGAGAAATTGAAATCACTCACAAGTCAACAAATAACAGAAAGGACAGGTAAGAGAATGAATACAGCAAATGGGTAAAGTTTCAGTAGTAACTCAGCTCACTGTTCCTTCTAATGGGTTTCTGAACCTTTTACAGCTCCACCATCTCCCAAGATCACAAATTCAGGAATGAGGTAAGATCATGGAGGATTTCTAGGGAGTAAGATAACACCTGCAGTGCATCTTCTATTGTTAAGTTAGCCCAGCCTAAACAGTAATGCTAACAACCACAGCCAAGTGGGATCAAAAAGGCAAATTCCTCTTTCAAGTGCATCAACCATTATTTTTCAGCCCCAACAAGAATATGGAAACCAGAATTCAAAGCTGCATTATGATTAAATTGTTAATTTAAAAAACCCGAAACAACACAAGAGTTTTGAAAGTTTTCACAGCAAGATCCCTCACAGTGAACTTTATAACTGGTGTTTTATCAGCTGAGCAATGTTGCTGTGTTATTTGGTCTGCTGAAACCAACTCCCCAAAGTGCAAACAGAACAGAAACCAGGCAAAGCTCTCAAGTGTCTCTGGGGCTGCACACTCAGTTTAGGCAATTGCAGCTTAGTGGATATGATGCCTTGGGTTTTAGCTTTTATATTTTTCTAGAATCTCTGCTGCTTAGTGTGTAACTCTGAAACTTCGTATTAGGTGTCAGTAACTTCTCTTCACAGGGTAGTTAGACAAAACAATTCCTTTCCAGCTAGAGAATCAAGGACAACCAGTACCCAAAAAGCATAAACAACAGCGAGGGAAAGCGGGACAGCAAGGAGGCTGAGACTTCATAGCCTGGGGCTGTGGTTGGACAACTAACCCCAATATGTAGATGAACCAAAACTTATAAAAGTGTAAAAACTCATGACTGGGATCCATCTTGGATTTGATTTGGGTGTAGCCACAGCCAGGCTCTTGCACTGCCCAAAGTGTATCCTTTCAATAAATACCTATTTTATTCCTTTTGCTCTGTCTGGTCTCTGTTCCAGGGCAGCCTTTCCAGGCATCAGTTAAGGCACTGACCTCTGAGAGCCCCAATCAAATCCAGCTCATGTTCCCATGAAGGACACTGAAACTGCGTTAGAGAGCATAAGCTCTTCAAAGAACCATCTTCCTTAGAACTGACTGCATTTTTTGCCATGAATCTTTCTTGTTCCATATCTCTGCCTTTGTTGCCTGTCTCATCTCTTTCTGCTTGGGCTAACTGGCTTCTAACACCAAGACCATGGTCCTTATTCACTTGATAATACAACCACAGTTGGAAATCAGACCATGGATTTGGGGAACACTCCTCTGAAATACGTAAGTGAAAACAGAACTTCCCTGTCTCACTCTGATGGTACGGTGGCCTACACAGGGAATGGCTTCCAGCTCCCAGCTTGGTGTTACATAGCCAGTGGACTCTTCATAATTTGCCTGGTTTTCCATCCCTCCCCATATCTTTCTAGATAGAGGTGTTTTGCTCTTCAGTACTTGTCCCACCTGCCCCAGAATAAGAGAAAAGGGAAAATAGAATAAAGCCAGAACTATGAATTGGTGTGCCAGCACAGCCAGATGCCTCATTCTTCCTGGTCTTTCACTCCCACTGCCACTTAAAGTTAGGTTCACACCATTTTAAAAAGGAGAATAAGAATAAAGCATGCTGATAAAGATGTTTTCTTTATCTTGCTTTCTATGCAGGCTCTCTTGGTCTGTGCCATGCCTGAGGCATTGTGCACACTGTTGCCATGCTCAGTGCCCAGCTCTGATTTTACAGTCTCAAGGCACTGCAGTTTTCAATAGAACCCCTCCAGAAAACAGGCAGAATACTTCTCACTCAGTGGTATGCACATCCACATTCACCAAACTGGCTCTGGGACCCAACACTCCCTGCTACATCAGTACCACACTTGCTTTGTTAGCTGGTGCTGGGTCAACTAAAAAGCCTCTGGATGAACATAAGGTTCAGAAAAGATAGGGGATTTTACTGGTGCTATTCTATTCTATTCTATTCTATTCTATTCTATTCTATTCTATTCTATTCTATTCTGTTTTGTTCACACCCAATCAAGACAGTTTTGGGGATCAGTCTTTTCAAACTGAGCATCATCCCAGGGTGATCTTAAGTCAGATGCCAAAAAGGAGACTCATGCTTTAAACTCTAAGTGCTAAGACTCTGTGTTTGTCTTAGTCCACAGACATTATGCAAGATGGAGTTCAGTGGATGGAGCCCCTTTGCCCTGGGCAGCAGACACCATGGGCAGAGCTCTGCCCATGGCTGGAAGCAGTGTGGTACTTTCCTTGCAGTGTGGTACTTTCCTTGACACAGCAGCACTTGCAGGTCCAAAGAGGGGAGGCAGCTCATGGTTTTATCAGGAGCAATTAATAGTGGCCTCTTGATTTAGTTGGTTGCATAAACGTACAAAGGAAAAGGGAGTGTGATGCAAACCCTTGGAGGTCTCTTGGGAGTCTCCTCTGCTGGAATGGAAACTCTCTGAAACCAGAGGATGAGGGCAGAGTCCCTCTGTTCAGCCATGACACCACAGAGCCCGGAAGCAGAGGGCTGGCTGAATGACTGGAGAGAATGAGAGGGGGCTTGTAGACTTAGATTTTCCTTCACTTTTTTATCTGTACATTTTATAAACACCTGCAATTCTATCATCCACTTCAGTTGCTACAAATAAGTACCTTCACTTACATTTTGACATAACCCAGCTTGAGACAAGGTTGGTTTCCAGGTGTCACACTAATATTACAGTGCTCCTCAAGCTAAATTACGGCTCTGTTTATAACTGTGAAGCTTTAATGAGCACCCAGCTCATTATAATAAAGCATAACACAGCGTGCAATGAAGTGTGCCTTCAGAGACACTGCATGGAGCTGTGTGAGAGCCAGCACTGCAGGGAGAGGAGAGAGAGGAAAGCTTCCTGCTGAGCAGGGTTACCAGCAAATACCAGGGTACAGCCAGCATGGCTAACACCGTATCTTCAGTGTGAAACCTGTGGAATTCAGGTTTCCAAAACAGCAGAGCTCCCCATCTAATTCCTAAAACTACTGGTCAACTTGGTAGCCATCCATGACCCTCTCTGTGCCTCCTTTGTTCAGAGGAACAAAGAGCATCAATTTGACCAAGAGTCAGGACTGCCCTCAGGAAATACTGAGTCAATAGCAGCCAAACTATTATGCAAACTAAGAAACATATTTATGCATGATCTCCATATTAAAATTGTTTTATGCACACACAACCATCAAAATTGTTTCATACTTTTCATCTGCAATGTTATGGTGCACATATAAGGATATTCTTACTCTGGAGAAGAAAAGAGGAAATAGTATGCCTTAGTCTTTCAGTTTATATTCAATACAAAGTGGAAAAAACCTAATTGAAAGTCATTAATTTATAGGTCTGTGCTGCAGTAATGAAAACAAATTAAGCCCAAGTCCGTTATTTCAGTTTCATTTGGTTTTCAGCAATAAGACTGGGATTTCTAAATATATGTTAGTAACACTCTAAAATCCAGCAGAGACTTGGCACCTGGTGTCT
This sequence comes from Rhabdornis inornatus, assembly GCA_013397075.1. Taxonomy (NCBI): domain Eukaryota; kingdom Metazoa; phylum Chordata; class Aves; order Passeriformes; family Rhabdornithidae; genus Rhabdornis; species Rhabdornis inornatus. The sequence continues at coordinate 3,061,328 of VWZS01004200.1, forward strand.
TGTATCTGAGCTTCATTATAGAAGCAGTGTTTATGCTGGATGGGCGTTGGATGGTTTAATTCCAGCCTACCGAAGAGCAGCCTCCAGGTCACAGATCTGCTGCAGCTAATTTGGCAGAAGCAACACTGTCTCTTCAGAGAACGGCAACATAAATCTGCAAATACAGCTTCTGTATGGGCTAATGAACAGCTCTAATTTTCTGCACAATGCCAGTCACTGAGCAAATGTTAAAAAAACAAAACAAAAAAACAACAACAACAACAAACAACAAAAAAAAACCCCCAAAACAAAAACAAAACACAAAAGCCAAAACATGCCAAAACCAAAACAAAACAAACAAACCCGAAGAGTATGTAGTATCATGCATGTACCATGGTAGTAAAGCACAGATCCTCCAACACACAGAAAATCTCCAGCTCCAACTCCCCTGAGATGTCAGCGCTGTGCTGGGTGCACAGCAGAAAGAGAGAAGAGACTTTTTTCTCTGCAACACTGCAAGCACTTTCAGCCATTTCAGGCTTCCACCTACCAATTCAATGTGATGAACCTTCCCCCCCTAGTTAAAAGCATGTTTCAGCACCTTGCAGGGGTGTTCAGGAGGTGGTTTCCTTTCCCAGAAAACCCTGGGAGAGGCAAAGCATTTGAGCAGTGCTTTTGGCAGGCAGCAGTGGGAAGGCAGCAGGCAGAGCTCTCCACACCATTCTCTGGTGGAGAAGCAGAATACCCCAGCCCATACCCCAGGGGCCAATTACGGGCAGTTCCTTGGACAAAGCAGCCCCAGACAAACTAGAGATGCCCAGCAGTGCCCAGCAGTGCCACAAGGCTTTGGGCATACTGCGTGCTCAGGGTGGGTTAGAGGAGTGATGATGGATGGAATAGTGTCCTTTATGCTCTCCATGTGATTCAGGTTTGCCGGAGGGTAGAGGCAAATGAGTATTTCGTCTGTAAGGAGTCACTCACAGCATCCTGATCTCTGTGGTGTCACATGGCATTGTAGGGAAATGGACAGGAGAAAGGAAGCACAAGTGGCTGTGCCAAATGCTAACGAGAACAAAACACAGAGAAACAATACCCAAAGCATTTACTGTCCATCTCTGCCTGGCACTGTTCTTCAACGTGCTTGTCTCTGAGGAGGAAAGATTGCTGTGATCTCCTCTCTACTGCTGGCACTCTCCTTCCGGAGAAACAACCAGCTGAATTAAAGCATATACAGTAGCTCATGCCAGTGTTAGCTTATTTGACTATTAATTCCTCTAAGGAAAAATCCTGCTGTTCTGAAATCTGTAAATTTCCACTGGAGACTCACCAACTACTTATCCACTAAAACCCAAGATCACAGGGACAAAAAATGTTACATAAAAAAATCAGTTTATTAAAAATATATTTAAACAAAATTGTAAATATTTTTTTAAAATTAAAATAAAAATGTTAAACCCATTGTCTATTTTAAAATAATTTTCTATGTATTTCCATAATGCAATTTCAGTTTAGTGAGCTGCATATTACATTGGAAGAGATGCAATCAAAGACATCAGAAAAACAAATGGGATGATCTGTAAATACCAATCATATTTCTCAGATATTCAAGACAGACAACACTAGTTTCTTGATCTTAAAATGGAAGATTTAGCAATATGGAAATTATGCTAAATCCTACTTAAAAACAAATCAGAAAAGGCAAAACTGAACTGGTGCCTCCAGCAGAGAGCCCAATCAAGGACGATGGCAATTTTTCTTTGCATCAGTTTTAAGGGATAACTATATTCCTCTATTTTTATAATCTTCTACAACTTAGAGTACTATTACAATTTAAACTCTCTGGAAACCTACATATCTTGTGTTTGAATAAAACTAAAGCAATGCCCTCTGTCACACAGGCCAGACCTGCGGGGAGCTGGGATTGCTGGGGAAGGTTTGCTTTGCAGCTCAGGTGGAGGCTGGATCAGAGGAGGGACAATCTCTTCTGTGTATTTCCCCTCTGCGGTCAGCAAAAATGCCCCACTCTGAAAACAGCGTTTGTAGGTTGCCACAGGATAAAACAAACCTCAGAAACATAAATCAAGCTTAACAAAGGAGCTTCTTCTTAACTAATGGCTAATGGCTTGGGTTCCTCCACAAAGACACTGTTTGACCTACTGCTCTAATTAGAGGAGTAGTGATGTTGACATTTGTGTTGTATAAAGCAGACATGCTAACAGCCAGAGGGAAAGCTGTCAGTGCCTCTAAAGATCACAGCATTCATGGCAATGCACGATTCAGCCTTTAAATATTCAAATAATCAATTCAGTGCTTAACTTCTTTTACTGATAATAAGAAACAACTCCCAAATCAGAAAAAAGCAAAGCAAACCAAAACCCACCAAAAACCAACCCCAACTTCAATCAGTGCTAATGTCGAAAGATGAACAGGCAATACACGAATAAGTTTTATTCTGCAGAGTACAGTAGTGTTTCCTTTCAGATTTATATAATCCAGTTTTGTCATGAAGAAACACAAGCAATTTATACTCTCTGAGCTTTCCACTTATTATTAAAATAATACCAACCACCAGAGACTGAGGTTTATACATTCATATGTGTCAGGTTCACCAAAGCAGGAAAACAGATACCACTGCTTGTTTATAAATACATGAAATGTGTTTTAATTTAACTCTGATCTATTGCATCCCATTCCCTCGACATGAGACGCACCATTGCAACAGACAGGCAGTTCATGTCTTACAGATCAGAATCCCTGCAGTAAATCCTCTCTGTGAGGAGAATGACAGTGAGCCCTTAGTGCTGCAGCTCAATTAGCTCCAAACCCCTCCCAGACTTTTTTCCCCAAGGTGTTGTTGATGCTCCTAAGCCCACCTTTTTATTCAAGATGAAGATGAACATGAAGCACAACAAACTGACAGAAGGTTTTGTACTGCAGTCCAAGACCAAAGTTTTCCACTCTTACCACCTCTATCCCAAGGAAAGGAGTCTACAGGCACAGAGATGGAGAGAGGCTCAGCATCATTCATCACATCCCACAACATGATGCTGGCTTGACAGAACCCATCCTGGACACTTTTAGAGCCTGTTTTGTAATTAATTTCTGTAAGTGGGTAATTGACTCATTAAGCTGAATTAGAGCAATATGATAATGCACAAACCAAAAATGTAACTATTATTTATCTCGCTGTTCAGTCCAGCCTTCAAAGCCACTTCAATACAATTGCTACTGCCAGTGACTTCTGAAGGAAACAATTTAACATGGTGGGTATAGTTTTTTTAAAAAGTTAAGAAAAAAGACATTTACAATGGCATATATTTTGTTTATACATGGATTGCACAAAATGCTTCCCATTCCTTTCTTACTGCTTTTAATTTTTTCCCTAGCTTTTTAAGACTGTTCCACTTTCCTTTGCATGACATCCCACGTGGTCAGTATCGCTCTAAGGGAAAGCATCCCTCTTCCCCATACAGCTCCAAACCCAGCACAAGGACATTTATATATATGTGTGTGTGTGTGTTAAAGGTAAGATGAACTTAAAAGGCATTATGGTGAAGGGATCTGTGAGCCTCCAAATGTGCTTGGAGGGTAGATGATGAGGTGACACACCTATGAATGGCATCAATGTTTTGGGTTGCTTCAGTACAGTAAAATTTATAACTTCTCTTTCAATAATCAAGAAAAATCAAGCTTGAAATGACTCTTGTATAAAGAAGATAAGGAAAGAGGGCCACAGTACACTATCCATCCAGCAGGGAAGGAAAGTTAACTTCATGTCATTCACTCTTCACTGCACTACTGCTGCTATTCCCTATCGATCTCCACAGTAATTGTAAGTAGCCACAGAAAACCATTTCCACTGCCAGTGCTTTCCAGAAGCAGTTTTGCTGTTTACAACACTTTAGGGAAAAAGATGGGAGGCATGCAGAGGAAGGAAAGATATTCTTTCCCCTCAAATTTGTTTTATGCTGACAGAAATCCATTGATTTTGTAGGAGGGTTTTTTCTCATTTGCAAGGACAAATGCCACTCCATTCTGTGAAATTCCTCACTCCAAAAATCGGACTACTTAAGCATAATTTTGGGGCTCTAGAGGGAGACACAACAAACCAGGGCATAGGGTACACAAAAACATGACAGCAACAAGACATGAGGCCACAGCAGAGGGTTTGCATCTGGCTGGGCAAGGAAACGGAGCCAAGGGGGTGACACAGCAGGTACATCTGCACTAAAGTGACCCAAATGGGTGAGGTCAGAAATGCAAAACTCCTGCTGTCCATAGAGTGACTCCTCTGCTCTCAGAGGAAGGCCTCCTAAAGAAGAGAGCTGAGACCGTATCTTTGGAGAAGGGGAGAAAAGTAGCAATCACTTTGGAGCCAACAGAGGGAATATTTGGGTGGAAAGCTGTAGATGAACACTGCAGTAGACAATTTAAGTATGATGTTAACACCTTCCCTGAACATTTTCAGGAATCAGCCTGTGAAAGGGCAGAATCAACCAATGTAATGCTCAGCTAGGACATTTAGACAACATTAGGGTGGTGTCTGAGACCCACCTGCCATATATCACCAGTCAGATCTCTCATAGCCACAGCAGGCTCAGCACTAGCAAGGAAAGAAACAAGCCATAGTTATCCTAGAACATATGCAGCTCCTGACGGATCTAGAACACACTATGGTGAAAAGAAATAAACACGATTCCAGAACTGCAGTTCGGCCTTGCACAACTAAGTGTTATAATACAACACCTGATGTGACAGTGCTCTACATAGTCTCTGAAGGGACAAACCACCACCTGGAAGAATACAGGGAGGAATCAGCCCCTTTTTCAATAGGAGTTCCAACAGGATGATACCTCAGTGAGAAGGCTTTGGAAATTCATTGAACAAATCTGTGCTCTGTTTGCTGTTTATCTGTTTAGCATGTGACTGGCACACAATTTCCAGGCATTACTATAAAGCAATTCATTTCTCTAGACAATAGGAGGGAGCATTAGGTTTCTCCAGAGCCAATACTGCTCCTGCTTTTAGGCTTGGCTAAATGCAACCCATGCAGACTGTGGCAGCTGGCAGGCTCAGCCACAGACCCTGCTATGAATTACTGCTAACAAACACATTTGGGTTTAATAAGCCTTTCTTCCTCCTCCAAGTGTTACAGTCATGGTTCTGGAGTAATCACAGGCATTGTTTAGAAGCACTTGGGGAATGAGTGTTTGAAAAGCCCTTGCAAGGTTCAGCTCAGAGCTATTCAGCTGAGGGATCTACTGGCTGCACCAGAGATGTACCTGCAGCTTGTGGGGTCTGGCACTTTAGGAGGGATTAGCCTCAAGTCCACAGTCCCCAGTTGCTTCCTCCAGGGTGTCCCCTTTCCCTGTCAGGATTCCCACCCATCCACTCTCCCCTGGCAAAGGTCTTCCCTGGCAGAAATGAATGTTCAAATTCAGATTAAAGTGCAGCAGCTCCTACTGTGTGTGCTTGCAGAGCAGCTCAGCTATGAAATGGGGACAACATATGAACGGAGGCCCTGAGCTTGCAGCCAAGTGGGAAAGGGGTGGGAATACACAGGAGGAGTCATAAGGGAGGAGGAGGGACTGGTGCTGCTGGATGGGGTGCAGGACACTGAGCTGCGAGCCTGCTGCCTTGCAAATAGATCTGCTTCTTCTGTGATCCTGAAATTTCAGGTTTGGTTCACACTGTGTTGAATTAAGGTTTGAAGTTTCTCTTTTTTTCCCCAAAAAACAGTGTTGAACAATAATGCTTCTGATTAGCCAGCAAAAGAGATGACTGTGCTATTGGATTGAAAGCCATAAGGCATCTGTAAAGTGTCAAAAGGCACCAATCTGGGTACCAACCTGACGTGGTAAAGGAAAATATGTAATTTCAGGCTCATATATTATAGAGCCAAAGCAAATTACCTGCTGCTGATGTCTTTTTATAGCATTTATGGTAGGGGTGGAGTAATGGCTGCCAAATGAAAACCCGCTCAGCCTTGGGAATCATCTGATGTTCCTAAAGCCAGGAATCATGTTGTTGATGCTCAGAGCAGATGGAAATTGATGACTGTAATCTCCATGAGGAGGATGGTGGCTGCTCTAAGGCACCCCTGCTCCCCACCCCATCAATCTGATGTGTGTTGCTAGCACAATGCAAGGTTGCAGACCATTGCTGGAGAAAGAAATAAAGAGTCCACAGTGAGCAATTGCTGAGGGAAGCAGAGAGAGGATGGCAATTTTTGTCAGTTCACTGGATGAAGATATGACCCTTGAGCAGTTCTGAAGTTAACACTTGGGTATTAGAGGTACACGAGGATGTTTCTGTTCCTATAGCTACACGGTGTGGTTCTCTCAGCCTCAGTGCAGCTGCTTTCTCAATGCTGGCTCACACAAAGGGGGAAGCACGATCACAGAGATGACCTTCAGTGTGGCACCAGAGGTATATTTTGAAGCACTGCGTTTCCACTCCAACCCAGTTGAGCTGATGGGCTCAGTGAGTTGAGATGGGCTCTGTGAGATGCTGACATTATGCAGAGTGATGGCTGGGGCTGGGCAGGGGTGTTCCATGCTGTACCCAGCTGCACGAGCACGCAGAGCACACCCAGTGCCCTGCGGTCCGCACTGCCGGCTCAGGGGACGTGGGGCCGCCTCCGCTTCTCTGACTTTCTGGAAAAGACAGAATCAGGCCAACCAACTTTTTGCCATGTGCCGTATCTGCTGCCAGCAGATTTTCTAGCATGTGCACAGACAGAGCAGCAGCCAGATTTTGCTCATCATCCCCCCTTACCCCCATATTTCCATGGATAAATAACATAGTGTACATCAAGATAAATTTATCTTGGGTGTAACCTCTGGAATGTCACTGTAGTAAAAACAGAATTATGCGGGCCATAGAACAGATGAATCCATGTCACAGCAGAAAATAATTTCAGATGCATTTCTCTCATAATTAATAGCCACTAACTTTTTCAGAGGGAAGAAATGTTGAGAAGATTTTGTTAAATGCAAGCTTAAGAGTAAAATAGCACATTGATTTTAGAGAATAATTTTCAAATGCTTGTAATGATATGATGTTCTTCTGATACGTAGTTCACAAAACAACCCCAGGCCAGAGTAGGTGGAGACTAGAATATTGATTTCATTGAAGCAGACAGAGTATGCATCCCTTTGAAAGCTGGCCTTACCCTTTCATGTTTTTCAATCAGTAGCAGAATGGCATAATATGAAAAAATTTTTTAAAATATCCACTGAGGCTGATACAGCTGAAAACATGTTCTGAAACAGCTCTGATGACATAGAGAGTGATAGAAACACTCAGAAGCCCAAAATACAACACACAGTTAGATTGTGTTCTTTCATGTTGGTGTTGATAGACACTGCTGCAGTGTTAAACCTTATCCAAGAGGATGGTTTGTCTTTTCCTTCAAGCAGAGCAGCAGTGGCACATTCATTTCAACAAATGGTTATGAAAGGCTGCTTTGCTTTTAAAAAAAGAATCCGAAGGGACTGGAGAAGACCAAATCAGCTTGTCCTGAGCACTGTTTTGTAGTGAAAATTTGCTCTCCAGTTGCATTGAGATGCTGCAGTTGAACCTTTTCCAATGTCATTCTCCACACAGCGGTCTCACTGCCAGGGCTGACTGATCTTGCTTTCCATGTCCAAAGCCAGGTGCATTATCAAACCCAATGCATTATTCAGCTACCAGATTTCACTGCAGATCTGGCAGTTTGCTAAGGTACAAAGGTTATTCAGCACACGTTACTGCCTAGGGATCATTTGCCTATTCACAGCATGTCATTTACATTTTCTGGAGTGTTTTAGCAAGGTTGTTCTGCGGATAGTAGATATTATAATAAAACATTCAATATATATCAAAAAGTCATCAGCTCTTGTTTTATTTTTGCAGATTGGAGGGTACATTTCAGGACAGCATGAAGCAGATGTGTAATTTTTTATCCCTTGAGGTGGTCTCAATCAGAGAGTGAATGACGATTCCTTAAATCTAACAGCAAACTATATCCAGCAACAAAGACATCCCTCCTGCATCAGAGGCACTTCTGAGGATGTTGCAAGATATCCCCATCTCTGCCTTTTTATACCCAGCTCTTCTCCTCAGAGATCCTTTTGCCCATCTCATACATTCATTTGCAGCCACCTCACACATCCACACCAAGTTCAGTGTCTGAACTTGCATCTCAATCAGTCCGCAGTCAACAGAAAGGCTCTCCCCCTGTCCCAAACCAAGGCTGACTGATATTTTCAACAAGATTAATTTGTTTAAGTGGAAATTTTAGATATAAAGCCACAAATAAGAAGTCCAGAAAGAAAATCACAGCAATATAGCATCATTTTGAGGTCTGCAGACTAGCTCTCAACTGCAAAAAACTCTTGTACAGGTTATGAGTTCTTTTCATAAAGTAGAAAGTTTACACAATCCTACAAAAAAATCCAGCTCCTTCTGTGAAATCTTAAGCCTTTTAATGCATGCTGTCCTCTCTGTGTAGACTCCTCTGCCTCTGTGTATGGGTTTATCATTACCTCAAATGCCACCAGAGCATCCCATGTTTCCAATGGAGCAGGAACTCTACCACCAGCAACTTTCCAAGGTGTGAAACCTGTCCAAGTGCCTGGTGGCCTTCTGGAGTTTTTCCTTTGGAGCCAGCTAGAGTGAAAACACACTTCTGCCACATGTAGACTTCGTTTTTCAATTTTGTTGAAATTAATCTGGGACCGGCCCACAACACTCTGATAGAATTTTCCAGAAACAGGGAAGGGAACAGAGAATCCTTCCCCCTCTCCTAAATGCAGAACCATCCATCAAACAGCACTCCTCACTGTTGACACCTCTCAGGGACACAGTTTGGGAATTTTTTAATTATTTGCCTCTTGGCTGATGTGCTACAGTCTCTGCTTGGAAAGAGCAGGTAAAGAAGCATGGGGGGAAACATGGCACTTCTTGGCAAAGTGATTCTACTGAGGGTTGCTTTCGTTTTTTGTTTTGTTTTAATGAGTCTCTTCTGTCTTGCTGTCAGCTCTGAAGCAAGTCTTCCTGCACCAAAAGCCTAAATTTTCCATTGCACAGAGACATGAGACTACACCACCCAAGACTAAAATGCTACATGTGGTTATTTCCAGCCGGTGACGCCGGGAAACTCGCCCAAAGCCACTGCATGGGTGAGTGGTGAAGCCAGAGCCAGACAGGAGCTCCAGACCAGATCATAGCCCAGCTCCTCCTCTGCTCACCCTTTTCAGTCAAACCACTCTGTCTGTGTCTCACCCCAAGCCCTAGACAGCTACATATGGCAGAAGGAGAAGGGGAAAAGAGAAATGTAAGTTTTAACAGGCGACAACTACAATGTCTGAACTTTTACTGTCTGCATGCTGTAATTCCTAACAAGGCTCCTCCATAAAAAGAAAAGCCTTTTTAATGATGCCGAGGATTAAACCCCAGTGAAACCTGACAAAGAAAAGCTTATTCAGAAACTCTGATTTACTTCTTGGGGATTAATGACACTTGAAAGCAGAACAAACCATCACACCACAATAAACAAGCATAAAGAGAAATCAGCAAATAATGGTGATTTATTTCTCTGTACAGAAAACAGAAAAATTGAACTATTACAGATGAATTAAATGAAAACCATTGTTTTTGGCTATAAAAAAACCCTTTATTTCAAATTAATGTAGCAACTAAGCGTTGTGTTCCAATCTGGGATACTTTAAAATCTTTCTAATAAAAGCAAAACCAGTTTCACAGGGGGACTGCAGGGTGTGACACAACCCCTGCAGAAGCTGCCCTGGGTCTGTGCTGCAGACCTCTGTCCTGGCCAGCTCTCTTCTCTGGGAGTGAGGAAGTCATACAGAGGTGCAGTGAGCTGGGGTAGGTGCTGCAGCCTGGGTACCACTCCCTGCCCACCGCCCAGCCTCCATCTGAGCCCACCTTCATTTCCAAGTGGGCCCACAAGTTGTTCTTGCAAAAGCAGTAAGTATTAATTATGGTGTAAATCAGTAAAATTAATTAAAACAGGGTGTCCTGCACTATTGCCATTTTGGTTCGCATTTGTGCTTTTTGAAGCTCTTTTCCCAAAGAAACACTTACTGGTTGGAAAAAACTTGGTGCATCCTTAGGTGATCAGCTGAATACATTATTCAGTATTAAAACTCAATAAGCAATTACACAGGTTAACTATACTTGTATTCAGAATTTTTAATTTTTACATTAACTTAGGCAAAAATGAATGATGTACATTTTGCATTTCGTAGGGTTTGTTTTTTTTTCTGGTTTAGATTTGTCACACTGTGTAGCAATAGAAATTTGAATTTTAATTCATAGCACACAAGAATAAGTTACATAACTGCCTAAGTTCCATCTAAAAATTACCTTTAAAAATATTACAAAAAAAATATAAAATATCATCTGCCATAACACTGAGCTGACAGACTTTAAGCTTGGTCTCCTCCACAGCTTTAGTGCTACCAAGTTACATTTTTATTAATAATTCCATTCATAATTAGAACATGGAGGGGGAGAGAAAGCAAACCCCAAAACTTTATATTCATTCTATTCAGTCTGCAAATTTTGAATTAACATTATTCAGCCAATGCAGGAGAACTAGCAGAAGTTAATGCAGTCTTCTCAATACTTCTGCAGGAAGAGGCTATGGTGGTTCAACACTTAAACACAAACTACTTTCTAACCTCCACCTCTTCTGTAAGTAGACATTCTTTTTAACTTCAAGAGCCAGCATGGAGAACTTACTAAAATAGTCTTAATTGAAGGCAGATTTTAACAATTTTTTTAAAAGATATATAACTAGCAGAGAAAAACCTTCATCCATAACTCACAATTAACGAAGATACTGATTTCTGATTTCATTCACTATTTTCCACCTGATGCTGCTTCTAATCAAGTTGAACTTTCTCCCAGTCTCTGAAGGCTGCTCAGCCATACATTAACATGTAGCTGTAGAAGTATCTCAACATCTGTAGCAAGACTTCAAGGAGAAATCTCTCACACCTCCCACCTTTTCCCAAGCAGTGCTCAGAATAATGATCAGATCCACTGAAGGCAGAGAATAGTCTAATAATGACTTTCTTGGCCTCCAATTTTTCCAACATCTGTTTTTCCTGCTGTGTTTCATATTTCAAACCCCTTTTTAAACAAAAAGTCCTCATTTTAACCATCACTTCTGAGCATGTCATTAATAATGTCCCACTAACAGAGATACCAGGACAAATACAAATAATTTAATATACACTATTTCAGATCAATTTTTAATCTCTTTAATCTTTAATTCCATTACCTTTTCTGTTTCCCGTTTAAATGTCTAACTGTCTGCTCTTTTTTTTTTTTTTAATCCAATCATATTAAATCCTGAAAATAAAGATTTTTCTTTTTATTTCTTAACTCAGTCAATGCTGGACAGGTCATACCCTCCCATTTAAGCAGACTCATGCAGAAATACACTTGATGGACATGCAAGATTGTTCAGTGCCCTCTAGGAATAACCACTTGGAATAACTCTAATGGGTCCTTCAGGAGGACTTGAAGATGAGTTTTACCACCAAAAGGCAACTGCCCAGCCAGCATGTGCAGTCCAGGAATGAGACCTGACAAATGTGCTGCACCAGGGTTTCGTGCTTTTCAAGCTCTTCCCATTATCACAAGCTGGAAGATCCAGCATCATACACTCAGTCCCACAGTGCCATCCCAACACTTCTACACAACTCACTGGTGCCAGCACAGAGCTGCAATACCTGTGTATACAGGAGCTCACCTGCCTCTTGCAAGTTCTCCACCAGTCTTTTTCAAAATCAAAGGCAGCATTTGCTTCCTGGAATATCTAAGTGGCAAGAAGGCAAAATTGTTCTGGGGTTACTCCAGACTAGCAAATGGTTTGTTTGCACTTCTGATCCTTGTGGCAGGAGGAGGAAGGGAAAAGATCAGAAAAAGAGAGTTGGGGAAAGATGAGGAGACAGACTGCTGAGAGACAGGAGAGAAGGGGACATTGCTGGTTAGATAGAAAACAAGTGGGGTTTTTTTGGTGTTGTGTTAATCTAGTTGTCCTGGGTCAAATCCAGTGGAGGCTGGCCAGCTTCCATTAGCTAAGCAGCCAGCCCACTGCATGTTCCACTTGGGGATTGTTGTCTCATTTCTAGAGGCCTTCAAGACACCTGCTGGGGCTCTCTCCTACCATGGCCAAGCGTTGCGTACAACTGAAAATATGCTTTGTTTATTCAGTGGAACTTCAACAGACTGAGGAGCTTGTGGACCACTGTCAACAGCAGTGAATCTGTTTACCCAGAAAACAGGTGCAATGGAAGCAAGGGCTCTGCCCTCTCTCAGCACATAGCAGGACACTGGCAGCAGAAGGAAAGCGAAAAACCCATAGGATAAGAGAAGTCTGAAGGATCAATAAGGCCAAGATGGAGATATTTCACTCTCCCCTCCCCAGCCCCTTTTTGTCCCAGAGGATAAGATCCCGCATTCACTCCTGACTGTGAGATAAGATGATGCTCTTCGGCATTAAGTTCTTGCTAAATGATACAATTTTAGGACATTTCCCAGTGCAGTAGTCTCCTTCTGGACCACATCCCAGCATTTTTCCTGCCCCAGAGCCCCACACTCCAGCCATGCTGGATGACTGGTCACACATCAGCTGCAGCAGTGGGATGCCAAGCTGTGAGAAGCCTGTAACATGCTGTCCAGAGCATGAGTCACTTGTTCCCCATGCAGGCTGCACACAAGGGGACAGGCCAGCCTTCGTTCTTCTCTTTAACCACTGCATTCACTTGCTTCAGTTTGGAGTTAGCCATCTCTTCCACAGGCAGGCAGCACACCTCTCTCTGAGATAACCCTTGCTGGCAGACAGATGATGTGTTTGGGAGGAAAAGGAAGGAGCAAGAAATCTCATCTTGCAAAGATTTTGTGACTTAAGTTCATTCCTCCAATGTAAGCATTTGGAGAGAAACATAAATCCAGAGATTCCACGTCTGGTCCTCTTTAGACAAAAAAAACCAAAGAGATCCCAGGAGCAAAGTGCCATGGCTGGCAAATGAGAACAAAAGTTCCAGGAAGAAAGAAGAGAGCCTTCTTGTGTGTCCTCACAATGCCAAATTTAATACCCACAGGACTCTAAAACACGCTACAGCAAAAGTATGAATGGATGTTTAAATAGACTGTTGTCATCTAGTACATCTAACAAATCTAATCAGAAGTAACAAATGCTGCTAAAAGCATGTTGCAATGGCATCAGATGTACCATTCAAGAGTCAATTTACAAACACTATCAGTTTCTTTCTTCCTTTGTGGATGTGTTTTGTTGATATTTCATATCAGGTTCTGCTCCTGTCCCAATCCATGTTGACTTCAGTTTGCGACCAGAAACACCTGTCTGTCTGTCAGATCCCCTACTTCCCAAGGGCAAAAGGCTAAGAGTCACTGGTACAAGGTGCTCAAATACAAACCTAATGGATGAAGTGTGAAATCTCAAAAATTAAGAGTAAACAGGACAATTTCCTGGCAAGTCAAGACATCTTTATCTACACTGCTGCTGTGCATCATGAGGGCATTTGCAGGCAGAACTCTGTTGTGGTTACAATCACTTTTAAGCACAAAGATGCACAGGAAATGTCAGGCACACATTTGGATGTATGTACAGTTCAGGATGTGACACAATGCTGCTGAAGCCAGTGGGTCTGAGAGCAGTCTTAGAAACTAAAATGTAGGTACTTTGTAGAAAAAAAAGGTAAAAAAAATGGATGTATTTGTGATCTATGATTGAATACAGCTAAATACAGCTAAAGAGAATGGCTTTTCCTAATTATATTTATCAGCAGAATCTTTTTGATTTAAACACTTGCCTAGCTGTAACAATGTTATCTAATTTTGGCAGAGTGGAATGGAGTAGACTGACTAAAATTAGGTTTGCAAACATGCACTAAGAGACACAAGGCTTCACATGACTCATCTACATCTCTACTAACCGCCTCCCTGATAGACTAATGGAGGGATCCTCAACAAGGGATCCTCAGCAAGGATGGTAATTTTCTCAATAAAGACAGAAGATTTAAAGTAACCATTTTATGAGCAATAAGAAGATACTGCATTTGCCCCAAGGCAGCACATCCATTTTCAGGATGTGTAGCAATAGAAAACCTCTTATGTGGAAAAGGTACTTCTAAATATTTTCCTGAAAAGGTAGTTAAATCTGAATGAATGCATTAAAGCCTGTATATCCTTACCTCCTGCCACAGATGGGCTTTGTTGGGAAGTCACATTATAAAACTGTGACATGGAAATACAGATGTAACTTTGTCCAGGAGGGGTGATTCAAAAGAAAAACACCTGAGTAGAAGCTGTTTCCAAAATAAGTGTTGCAACCATAGTAGGTTTATACTCCAGGAGTATAAACCATTTTTTAGACAGTGAATCTTTTTGCCCACAAGACCCTAGTGCTAGCACAAGCCTAGGAAGAAACCCAGGTCTTCCCAGGCCCTGTTCCCAATCCATCCACCACACCCCACCATCTTCTTTCTGAAGCCCATCCTGACTCAGGGTCTCTATAACAGTGGTGGGAATAAAAATAAATCTGACAGTGTTCTGCACGGAAATGGTGGAGTTGCTGAGCTCAACAATTTCTATCTTCATCCTTCCAGCTCAGAAAAGAGCTCCTACATGCCATACATGCCTCGTGTCCTCTAAAGGCTGGGAAGACACAACACTGCTAGAACAAGGCTCTTATCAGTGCCTGCAAGACCATGCAAGCAGGCAGCAGGGTTACAACACCCAGGGGGTCCCTGTGATGATAAATTCTAGAAAATGAAAGCAGTTAATCAAAACAATGCTGGTGATGCACATTGGTATAGGAAAGACAAATTGTTTCACTGACAAGGATGGCAGAAGGAAAAACACTGTGCCTCTCCTGTGAACAAGAAGTGTGACTTCCAAGTTTTGTGTGTACAACTCAGTCACAATTATCATGGCACTAATAAACTGGGACCATGCCAATGAAGACACGAAGTCCAGCTTAGCTGAGTGCTCTCTGACCAGATGAGCTTCACAGTCTCTGCGCCACCCCTGCTGCCAGGAAGCATCAGACAACAGCCTACTAATACATAGGCAACCACTGTCAGCCCCACTGACAGCTGCACAAGGTCTGACTTATACTCTAAGTCAATGATAGATAGCTGATGAGCAGGGAAGGTAGGCAGAAATTACAACCCAGGGGCTAAAACTGGTGAACTGGCAGTTGGAGCAGCTCAGGGAAGGATATAAAATGATCTGCACCAAGGGAGGAAGCCTTGGGAGCTGTGGAAGAGGGCAGAGTGGTTTGTACTTTCACAGACTAAACTTTTGACACCACTTACCTACCTCCCTTCTGTTCCTGGCTAGACTCCTGCAGCTTTATTCCAGTAATGACTTCAAATTGAGCAGCCAGGAGAGGGAATGAGAAAATTCCCACAATTTCTTGTTTTACCATACTCCCATACATTCAACTGCTCTGGTCCTCCCTCTGCCCTCAGGCAGGAACGAGGCAATACAGAACTGCCCTGGTCTTTGCATGGCCAGGTCTTTGCATGGCCAGGGTGGGATGTGAAAAGCTTCACATGTTGGAGGCTGCACTAGAGAACAGGCCTGTGTAAAGCAGGAGCCTTGTGATAATGAGGAAAGTTACTATTTAATTGATTTAATTGGTGTAATTGAAGGCACCATGCCTCATTTTATTGCAGGAAAATGAAATAGTCACATCTCATTCTCTCTCCCACCTTATACCCAGAAATGTAATGGCACCAAATTTGACTGACTGGGAATAGATCCATTTTCTCTGCAAGCAAAAAGTCAAGGAACTTTGTACTTTTAAAAATGAAAACTGAGATTAGACCTGACATTTAGAAGCTTCCAAAGTGGCAGGCCCTAGGGCCAGGGACTTTGCAGTCCTGAGAGGGCAGCTGTGCAAATTCAAAGAAATGAAGTGCAAGGAAATTGCCTAAGTTGACCTCCTCTTCTGCAGCAGGGAGAGAAAGCCCAACACTTCCATGCTTCACTGGGCAGGCATTCCTGAAGATGAGTAAAATATTATGATCAAAAGCTGTCTCCACAAGGAAACTCACTAAGGCAGCTGGCTTCCATCCCAGCTTAAAAATTCAACTCTGCTGGTCCCCATAGAGGAGCAGGACCCTGACACCAGCATGTTACCTTCGGCTTTCTTTTCTTATATGACTTCACAACACTTCCGTCTGTAGATGAATGAAGCCTCTTTGCTCAGCCACTGTCATTGCACTTGCAGACTCAGGCAGCAAACTCACAGAGCAGAATTGAGTCCAGCAAGCCAGTGAATGCATCTTTTCTGTCTTAAGGAACTGCAACACAGCATTTTCTGCCAGAAAGAAGGCTCAGTTGTTCAGCACCTTTTGAACACATGCTTCCAGATGAAAAATATCTGCCACTATAATTAAGGGTAGGGAGCTTAACTAAATATTTCTTTTGTCAGCCATTCATTTTAAAATGCGAGTTTGTTGCCACATTATGCCATTTCAATATTGGATTGCCCTAAACCAGAACATCTGTGTGCTTCACCAGCTGCTTTAAACAACTGCCTTCTTTAAAACTAAGTGAAACAGATTATGCATTTTATTATAGTCAGATTTCACTGTGAAGTTCACTGTCTCATGTGCCACAGTTGGCAATAAGAGAATTATCAATTCACTTCCAAATTAAACAAAAAACTAAAACTCAAACCTCTCTTACTAAAGGGACAGCAACTGCCACCTTATAACTGCGACAAAGATGTTAGCACAGAAAGATTTAACATTATTTACATATTCATCTGCTTAATATTTGCTAAGACATTTGGAAGCATGCCTAGGAAAACACACAGGTTCAGTCACTCTGCAGCTGGCAATACCAGGGAAGGAGAGGTCATCTTCTGGGACATGTAGATAATTGTAGCCTTTAGTTCAACATAGGCTTGGTTGGAGTAACTGTTGGCTCATGATATTCCTGTGCACTTTTCAGTGCACAGCAGTATCTCTCAAAGTAGTGACATGCAAAAGCTTAGTCAGATGTAAGAAAGGATATGGGATTTCTTGTCCCAGAGCTCAGCTTTTAAAACAAAAAGTTATCAGTTAATCTTGGGACAAAGAATTAAAATGTAGACTGGATACAACGGGCACACCTGCCCAAGTTTTCAGAAAGCATAAACCATATTTAAGATCCATCCTCATTCCTTGTTATTTGAATGGTTAATGAATTTTAAGCCAGACCCAGTGCAGGAAAAAAGTAGCACTGCATGGAGAACATCTCCAGCTACTCTACAAAAAGCACAACAGTTTCAGACTTTGACAAGACCATGTAAACAGAAGCACAGGGATTATTTCTTGAAGGGAATTTCCTTTTTAGTGTTTGCAAACTACTCCACCAGTGAAACCAGGCTGGTCTAGGATGACATTTAAAACAAAGCACTTCATAAAAACAAGTGGTTTCAGGCAAATGTCAGCTATCCCAGCTTCATTAACTAATTGATTCAAAGCACAAAGATAGTAACACTCAAATGAGATGACAAAAGTTACATATTGTCAGTATAAGTCACAGATCAGGAGAAGCTCAGATACACTTTGACATATCCACTTTTGTGTTTCAGGTGTTTAATACACCAGGAACATTATGAAATCCCCTGCAATTCCCTCCACAACTTCTCCAGCATCCCAAAGGGCAAATAGGTAGAACATGAAGGAAGTGAAGGAAGCTATTCTCAGTTTTCCTCTTCTGGATGGGTTTTACTATCCAAGAACAGGTAGCTCTTTGGACTTTGAAATGCATCTTTCCCTTAGAAAGATCCATGACATCTCAGGACAGAATTTCAGTGGTTTGGATGCTATTAGATATACATAATCGAGCCAAAGCACAACAAAATCACAAAGCACATCACACAACACAGAGAGAGGGATTTTATAAACAGCCTGTATAGATACACAGGAGCACATTAACCTAAGAATACTGATGCAGTAGTGCTTTGGGTACCCCTGGAGAAGTGGTATTCAGACGGCTGTGTAAGCATCACAGGCACTGCATTCCAAATATATTTCAAGGAGAATTTAAAGTAAACTGGAAGAAAAAGAACATCCCAGGGGATGTGATAAGAATCAGAATAACAATGAACAGAAACCCTAAAATGCTCCCTATAAGAGAGCAGTAGGTGATCTTGTTGGAAGAGCTGCTTGTACCCCAATCAGAAGTCAAGTTCTGTCTTGATTAACACCATGTTTTACAAGAGAGTTTATTTACTCCATTTCCTGCAATAAAGAGATGGATTCAAGCAATAAACTGAATTCAAAGCTGTGGTCTCACCCAGGTCAATAAGACAGTATCTGGGTCATTCCCAAGTTTGTACTCTAAAATTGTAGTTAAATCTAACAGACATTAAAACACAAGCCAGAAGCTGAAGTAAAGAAGATAAACTGAAAAGTGACTCATGCAAAACCCCAGTATAAAAAAGATAAACTCCTGTAAGCCACAGTTTGAGCCAGACAAAATACTACAGCCACTTACACTCTTCTGAGTTCTGCTTCACTTTGTCCAGCCCAGACAACCTCTAAGCATCAGTTCTTCACTTGGACTCCCTTAAAATCAGAAGAAATAGCAGTGTTTCTAGAGCATGTTTCATCTACTCCTAAAGTAGGTGGCTAAAACAGGTCAGATGAATCACGTTAGCAGCAGTTTTTTCTCTCCATTGATTACACAAGGAGCCTACAGGGACCAGGATGGATGTAGACATTCAGAGTTAGGAGAAATGAAGCTCATCCCAGACACCTGCACAACTACTAATCCTCTCGTGGCTGAAAGTGGGTCTAATTTCCACTGCAGAAAAAAGACAAAAGTAGAAGACAACCAGCTTTCTGAAGAGTGATCTCAAATATGAGTTCCCAACACGGCAAGGTCTTTCCATTTCAAACATTTGAATTAAGTCCACGGGTTGAAAGAGTCTGAGCCTGTTCCCTATTCCCAACACTACATCTAATCTGGAACCTGACCTTTGGCGTTTTATTTGATCTTACTTTTCCTACTAACAGCAAAGTGGAGATAATTTTAACAGCTCTGCCAGAACACTGAGTTACTTGATGAACATCTTTAAAGTGTTCTGGGATTTCCATGCTCCTCATCAAAACAGTGATACTATTAACTATTATATGAACACTATTATGATTACCATTACAAAGGCAGCATTTTTCTGATATTTACCTTTAAAACAGCTGATATTAATTTTCACATGCTTTTCTTTGAACAGTCCTTCTCAATCATATTCCCATGCCTATTTCTCTGTTTCTCTGGGATTTGTATCTTCTGATCTGACACTTTGTTGCATTTATCACCAAATTCACTTTTCCTGTTGCCTGTTAAAATCATGTACTGATGAAAAAAAATCATTCTTTGCTTTCTGCCTAAATATGTCTATATATAAATAGATCTCTCTATATATATAAAACCCACACATTCTGTCATTAAGTGTAGCAGACAAATAGATTTGAATTGCAGTAGTGTAAATAAACATGTAGCCTTTTCCAAAATCTCTTGCACAGTTATAAGTAAGTTCTGTCTAAAAGCCACACTTGAATCACTGTACACAGTTAACTTGGGCTAGAAATCAAAACAAAGTGTCATTGTCTCCATTCTCACAACCCCAGTAGGGAAAGTTCAAGGAAAGTGCTCACATAACACAAACTTTCATTTACAGAACAATGTAGAAACACACATACAAAAATATCTAAGTATGTTTATGCACATATACACACATACAGTCATGTTTCAGAGGGAAGGCATCCTTGGACAGGGGACACCTATAGCAAGCCAAGCAGCTTGGATTTCACTCATCAGTGCCACTCCCAGGATTTAGGACACGTTGTATCTCAATTTCTCTGCCTTCAACAACTGGACTGGGGACAGCCCCCCATGTCCATGGGCACACAGGTACCATGTCTGGCACCATCTGCACTAAATCCCAGCATAAAAGACAAATTCTCAGCTCTAGGGCACAACTGCCACTGCCAGATTTGATCCCTGCTTGAATTTACAGTGATTTTGGGCTTCAGACTAGAGTCTGCACACTGGACACCAGCTAAGGAAACCCAGATGACTCCTCCAGCCCAAGTTCCTGGATGGATGGCTTCCTGTGATGCACATTTCTGGGGATTGCAGTGACAGGTGCAATTCCAGCTGCACCTGCACCACCCTGCTTGCCCACCAACTCTGTCCCCACTTGCCTCAGCTTGCTTGAACATCTAAATAAAACTCAAACTGACAAGCAACACCTGTCTCCACAGCTATTTCCCACACCCAGCTACATCTAATCCTTGCTTCATTGCCTTCTTTAAAGTTTAATAAAGGTTTCACTGAGCACTCATCGTCAAGTTTCTGACTCTTTTTCTTAATGCTTCCATGACTGAGCTCAGACATCGGAAGGAATCTAGGTTTAAGTAATCTGCTCACAAAGAAAGCCCTGGAAATATGCTTTCTGCTCGCCATCACCTTAAACCACAAGTACAAATCTGCAGTATGGTACATTTTTCCTATGTAGCAACATGATGGCATGGTTTTGCTTCCTTTGCGTTGCATTTTCTCAACAGCTCCTCTCCCACATGGACTCAATATAAATCAGGATATATATCTCAAAATGCATTCTTAAAATTCAACTTCCTATTCATGGTACCCACCAAAAGGCTTGGTATCATCCTTTTGGAGTACAGAGAAACAACTAAAAGATGCAGCAGAGTTTATAGATTAGTTGTTTTAATTTAAACATGTGTAATTTACAAATATGCAATCTGACTATAAAGATTTGAAAACCTCAGAAATTCTGAAAAAGCACCAGAAACTTTACTTTGAGTGCTGTACTTGGCTCACAACACATACTGGGGAAGGTGATGGGGTAAAGCCCCAAGAAGTAAGATCTCCGCGGGCTCTGGGGGTTTAGTGGGACCCCAAAGATGTCAATCCCTGTGTGTGACACCAAGGCAGAGCTGAGGCTCTCATCCTCAGCACTGCCAGGCCAGACAGACCAACCCCAGATACTTCAGACAGAACAAACCAAAAAGCAAAGGAAAACACATTCCAGACCTCAAGAGCCAAATTCTGCATCTACAGGGAAAACCAGTCCGTGTCTGACCCCTTGCTTTCCCCTCACCCACACACACAAGAGCAGCCAGCTGAAATCCCCAGTATTTGGCAGTCGAGGTTATCCTGATGCAGACCCGGAGCACACAAGTGTGGCTGGGATTCAGAAGGAACGTGGGAAGCTGCAGGGACTGAGCTCACACCCACACCCAATGCTTGTGCACTTGCAGGCACAGATGTGACCCTTTCTGGGGAGAGAAAATTGTATCTGAAAGGAGCAGAACTGCAATGGGAGCTGAGGTGATGCCAAGTGCACTGTGTCCCCTCTGAACAAACCCCTCCACTTGCTAAATCTTGATGCTAGGAAATCACACTGTATTTCAGGATTGATTTTTCTCTTACTTTGACCTTCAAAACTAGGATATTGTTACATCTTGGTCAGCGATGTCAGGATTTTCCACAATTAATTAGACATCGTTTTCATGTCAAATTACCAAGATGCCTTACATGGGCTCTACCCTGTGGGTACTTCATTTTCACCTTCTTCTTTAATAACACATTTTTTTTCTTCTCCTTTTCACACTGAACTTTATAAATAGTTTAAATAAATGCCTGTCTTTGTTTAATGGGCTTGTGCTGAGTGAGCTTTGAAAATACCATTGGTTATATGGAGTAGTTAAAAATTACCATAGGGGAGTAACTGACATGAGTGCATTACCTCTTATTAGTACTAATAATCTTGCCCAACAAGCCAGTACAGTCTTTGAAGTGTCATCCTCAAGCTTTGAGATTGATCCTTTTCCGAAAGTGGTGGTGGGTTTTTCCTCATCCTTTATATTACTAGTACTTAGGACTCCTAAATCCTTTCCTGTTTGTCCTGCAACAAAACTGTCCCAGTCCCATAACAGGGCCAGTCCAGCTGCACCATACAGTACAGTGTCAGGGCCAAAATGCCTGCTCCCCCCATTCTGCAATACACACAGACAAGCTTAGAATCACATTTTCCACACTCTTCATCACTGAAAAACAAACATGAACTTTCAAATAATTCAAATACTCCACATCTATGTGAGCCTTTAAAGACAAAGGCCAATTTTCTACATAAATAGCATCCAGCTGGTCCTCCTCCCTGGAATAATCAGAGCCAATACACGCTCTTGTGAAAATCTGATCCATGTAAAATGAATTTTTCTTCATATTTGAAATATGGTTCTTAGATTTCCATTCCCCAATTAAAACAAGAATGTGACTTTGATCTCAAATAATTTGCAATGCATGTCAAAAAGAGTCTTATCTGTTACTTCCATTTTAATGTCACTTTATAAGAAACAGTCCCTTGCCAAACAGCAGCTAAGCTGTGATGGCTGGGCAGAACAGTGTTAACTACATGAAATGGCATCAAAAAGTGCTGTCTCATGAAGCAAAGACAATCTGTAGAGGAAAAGCTGGCAGGAATACTTATTTTATTATAACAATTCTTTAAGTCACAAGAAAGAATGAGCTTTTTGATATAAAACCCTCCTTCGGTCTGAAAAAAAAAGTTTCAATCATGTCTTTCCCTACATTTTTACCTGTCTTTTTCTCCTTTTATTTCCTTTCAGTTTGTTTTTTTCCCCTGTCTTCTTCTCTCCTATGGACAAATTTAATGGGAAGTTAGTCTGAGGCTTTACAGCACAAGGATTAAAATGGATCATAGGAAGAAGCCACCATATCCTGTATCTACCTTATGAATAGCAGAAATAACAAGACCAGCAATTTTATCCATTTGGCCCTGGTGCACAAGAAAAGGCAAGAGGGAATTTGGACATCTATGCTGTTCTGTAGCTGAGAATACTGCCAGGGACAGAGATAATGAGCATCTCTGGGAGACACCAGGATATTGAAACCAAGCATCCACCCCTATGAAGCAGGCACTGAAGGTAGGAAGCAGCTGTTTTCCATGAAGGTCCAGCTGAAATGCTTCACATCTTTGTAGACTTCATACTAAGGCTTAGAAAACACAGGAGCAAGAATGACTTGCTCTAATGGATGCCCATAGGCGGATTAAAAAATTATCATAAATTCTGTTATTTAAAGAAGCCATCTGTACTCGTGTTTGTTTTCATCTTAAAGATTGACATCAATTTCCATGTGTCTTGATAACTACCTTCAGTTCTGAAAGGTGTGTCTGGATCCTCATTAAACAACAGCAGACACTTCTTGTTTGCAAATATTACCACAAGGTTGGTTAAAAAAAGAAGAGGGGCTAAATGTGTTTTGGAGATGAGAGAGAGAGTTAAAAAAGGGAGAAAGGGGTAAACATGTTTTGGAGATGAAAGAGACAAGATAAAAATGCAAAAACAGGTTATCATGCCTAGAAGGCAAAGGGAACAGAGAGGAAATTCCTTGGGTTTGGAAATGAATTACACTGCAGATCGCAGGTAGCTGAACCAAGCCTTTGGCACCAGTGAGACTGGTGCTCTGTAGGGTTTACAGTTCAGCAGGAGAAAAGAGGGGAACACTCTTCCACAGACAGCCCCTTGTCTTAGGCACTAAATACACACACCACAGACAATTTACACTGTGACTGGAAATTACCTCCTAACATAGACAGTGGAGCTCCTCCAATCCAGTGAATATCCTGGGATAAATCTCCTTTCATATTTATATTTGGGACATGATTATATGCCCGAGCATCAGAATTTTTCCCCCTTAAAATCTGGCCAAACCTGACTCCACCACCTCTAACAAAGAGTCTCTATCTATTTTCCTCTTCAGTAGAAATATTTCAACATAGCCACTATGAGAATAGTATGTGCTTATCTTCATTTCCAGCAACAGCATTCTCACATTACTTTCTTAGAAGCATTTCTCTCCTTCTCTTCAAATGTCTCTGTGCTAAAGCACTGAAATATGTGGCAACTGCAGTGTCAGTTGTCACAGGGAAAAATATGTCAGCAAAAACATTTGATTCAATCTGCTGTTTCAGGAAGCAACATTTCCTCAGGGTGTATGCCTTGTGTGGATAAATAACAACTGTCCAAAATCCAAGAATTGAAAATCAATTTCCAATATCAAAAAGCGGACTTGAGGCAATCACCTTCAGCAAAAGAAAAATGCAAAACTAGTTCCTTTTCCTCCTTTTTTAATTAAGTGCAAGTTTGTTTTGGAAAAAAAAATTATAAAATTTACTCTCTCAGTCACAAAATGAAGGGTGAAGGATTATGCAAAGGGTATTATAGATCTTATTGGAACTGTAATTTGCCCCCCAGGTTTGTGTATTTTCTCTGATGAGATCATATGGAATATTCACATTTGCATATTGAACAACTAGACTTGCAAATTCCTGCAGAGAATCAAATACTTCTGTCTCAATAACATGTTTTTATCAAGTTTTGCGTTCTGAGGCTCTGAGGCTCCCGTCATAAGAAGGACATCAGACTCTTGGAGCAAGTCCAGGGGAGGCCACGAAGATCATCCAAGAGTTGGAGCACCTCTGCTACAAAGACAGGTTGAGAGAATTGGGGTTGTTCAGCCTGGAGAAGAGAAGGCTCTGGGGAGACCTTGTAGCACCTGCCAGTACCTAAAGGGGCTACAAGCAACATGGAGAGGGTCTTTTCACAAGGACATGGAGTGACAGGACAAGGGGGAAGGGCTTCAGACTGAAAGAGGGGATGTTTAGATTAAGTATCAGGAAGAAATTCTTTCCTGTGAGGCTGGTGAGGCACTGGCACAGGCTGCCCAGAGAAGCTGTGGATGCCCCATCCCTGGAAGTGTTCAAGGGCAGGTTGTTTTGATGTTGTTTGTGTTGTTGTTTGGATGTTGTTTTGAGTGACCTGGTCTAGTGGGAGGTGTCCCTGCCCATGGCTGGGGGGCTGGAAATAGATGGTCTTTAAGGTCCCTTCCAGACCAAACCATTCCATGATTCTGGATTTGCCTGTATCCATGTAAGGACAAAAGAGAGGAACATAAGCAGCTGGTTCCTGGTGGACACTCATTGAGCAAGCAGAGACTTGGCTGGCCTGCAGCTTCCAGGTTTACATATTTGTGGTTATTTATTAAGCACCTACAGGATATTTTGAACATGGTATATATAATTAGAGAGTTCAGCTATGCAGGTCACAAGATCCTGCAACTAATTATGGTCTGCCAAGATACCATCCTTGAATTTTCTCCTTTTTAAACTTGCTGTCTTCCTTTCATTTTAACACCTTTCAAACTCAGAAACAATTACTCCTCACATTTTTTCCTCTCTTGTCAGAAAAGATTAACTACACCATTTGGTGTGTTTTTCACTAGCTGCTCCATCTAACCTGGAAGGTCAGAGTCACCAACTTGGAATAACAATTCGTTCCACTTCTCCATAGTGCTGCAATCCCATTACCCCTCTACACAGAAGCTACCCTCCTGTAGCAATTTGAATTAGTCTTTTGGCAACTCTCCTGATGCTTCTTATTCATCAGTATCATTGTACTTCTTGCAGAAAGGAACAGGAATCCTTTTCTCTTGTCATAGAGTCATAGAATGGTTTCAGTTGGAAGGGACCTTAAAGATCATTTAGTTCCAGCCTCCCTGCCATGCCATCTTCCATGTTCTTGGGATTGCCCTGAGCCAGGTACAGGACCTTGCATTTGGCCTTGCTGATCCTCATGAGGTTCACATGGACCCACCTCTCAAGTCTGTCAAGGTCTCTTCCCTCCATTGAGCTGACTGCACCACACAGCTTGCTGTCACTGGCAAAACTGCTCAGGGTGTGCTCAATCCCACTGTCCATGTTGCCAACAAATACGTGAAGAGTGCCAATTCCAATACTGACCCCTAAGAGTGCCACACATCACTCAGCACTGGTGACCACTCTCACATCAATCTGTCGACCACAGCTCTCTGAGTGTGACCATCCAGCCAATTTTCTCATCCCTCAGGGATATATATCCCTGTATATAGAAAGAGAATCCATCATCTCCACTAGTTACATACTTGGTCAAACAATCCATTGTTTTGAATCAAAAAGAAAGGAATTTTTAAGATACATTATAATAATGATATACAGACAAACGTACCATAAGGTGATGCCTAGTGCTGTTTCAACATTGTCACCATTTTATCAGGACAATTTTATAACACAAGTTGTAAGAACTGACCACATTGGGCAAATTTTTTTTACAAAAAGTGAGACACTCCCTACCCCACAACTACTGACCAGAATTTTTTCAAGTCCCAAACTGCATAGGAAAATAATTGTCTGTTAGTAAGGGTAGAAATTCTGTTTCATGTCTTCAAATATCTGTTGGGGTTTTAATAGACCTCAGTACATGCATAAGGATGGAGTTATACTGGGGGTGGGGATGGAGGAGGAGAGGGGGCAGAGGCAATACTGAACAGAACTAATATCAAATAAAAAGTGCTAATTTTATATTCTAACAATCACAGTTGCTCAAATGTTTGCAAACTACAAACCAACCCCAACAAACTCAAAAATATTCTTATTTCAAATGTAATTCATAAGGAATTCTGCAGCTCCAAGGTTGTAGTTGTCCATCTGTCAAATCCATGCCTCTCCAGTTTAGAGTCAAGGGTGTTGTGCAGAACAGTATCAAACATTTGGCACAAATCCAGGCAGATGATGACAGTCATTCTTCCCTTATCCAGCACTACTATAACCTCACTGCAGAAGGCTTCCATATTTGTCAGGGACCATTCACTCTTAGTGAAGCCATGGTGGCTGTCACCTCACCTACAGCTTCCTAAAACTGCTTGGCTATTCAAACTGCAGTGTCACTTTTGAAAATTAGGATTATTTAAAAGACCTCCTTCTTAGGAATTTTCAGCAGGAAAAGCTATTGGAGACAGGCCTGCATCCCTTCACAGCATCAGCCTTTTGTCCCTTTGATAAACCATCTTGCTGTTTGTTGGGCAAGGGGGAAGGAAAAGTCATGTGCCTTTTACTGTAATATCCATCTTTACAAAATGATCATGCTTGTCCTTTATATGTTTTTTTAATAAACATGCCAGGTACCCTGGAGATACCTAAACTGTCAGCACTGAAATTACAAAATCATAGGATATCTCATATTAGAAGGGAACCATAAATATCACTGAGTCCAATTTCCTCCTCCTCACACGACTACCGAAAACTAAACTATATGACTAAGAGCATTATCCAGGCACTCCTTGAATCCTGACAGGTTTGGTGCTGTGACCTGTGACCTGGCTACTTCCCTGGGGAACTGTTTCAGCAACCCACCACCCTCTCAGTGAAGAATGTTCTCCTGAAGTCCAATATGAACTTGCCCTGATGCAGCTTCATTCCATTTCCTTGTGTCCTTTTGTTGGTCACCAGAGAGAGGAGAATGCTGAACTCAAAGTCAGAGCAGGCATTTGACGGGCACCTGTCAACAGAATTCATTTTTGCAGAATCATGTTAAAACCAAAATTCTTCACTAATTTGGTGTATCCAGGGGCTTTTTGCTTGGCAGCAGCAAAAGCAGCTTAAACATCAGAATTCCTGTGTGCTGATCCAATTGTGCAGCTAAACTCAGCCATGAAATGCTTATAGGTGCAATAAACTCAAGGCCTTCATCTGCCCAAAGACACGGGGGATCACCTGCTCCCAGAGGACATCTTCTAATGCTGCTGCAGCTTTGGGCATCAGCAGGTGAGAGGCTCTCCATGCACCATGGCACCCCAATACTCTACGTTCATTCTGAGCTTTGCTCTCTATTCATGGGTGGGTTTCAGTTCCTCTGTTCAGAGCCAGCTCTCTTTCAGAGGCTCATCTTCCTTCCTGTAGCGTTCTCAGTTTTGCTCGTTGGATGAGGGAATAGAAGATGTAGTTAAAAATACTGCGATGCTGTGGTGGGCGGTGTAGCAGAAATAGACAGACACCAGCTCACTGCGAAGAATACCAAGTAATATCCCAGAAAGATAAAGGCATAGCAACAAAAGAAAAGAAAAGGCTTTTGGGTTCTGCCACTAGACAGCTAAATCTGGGTGGAAGATACCAAATAAGGAGCACTGCTCATGGCCAAGTGCACCATCCTCCTGATGGCTTCACGTGCAAAGTCATCTCACAGCAGTGTGGTCAGCAACAGATCATAAAAGCACGGCTTATGAACAATTCTGCCTCCAATTATAACCCAAATGTTTGTGATCTCTGGGGTTTTATGAAGACAGTGCAGGAATCAGCAACAAAATGGGCCCAACCCATAGCACACAGAAACAAGAAAGCCATAAGGACTGAGAAGCGGCTTAGCTCCATTAACCTCTGCTTTAAAAGCAAAGTTTTTCAGGGGATATTAGGTTCTTTCCAAGAGGAAGATAAACCAAGCTTGGCTGATACAAGAAGCTGTGAGATTATTTCATCAATTTACTCCCTGTTTTTTCAGGGGCTTAAGTCTCTCTTCATTCAGCCAGTAACCACAAAGGAAAGATTTCATCCCAAAGGGCTTTACAAGTAAGTTTTTCACAAACAGTACACCAGAGTCACTTACAGTCTTTAACTGAGAATTCTTCAGAGAGGTCCAGCAGCTGCTTAACACTTCACAAAAATAACCTGGCACCATTTCACCAGGGAAGTGAAGATGGCTGCATCAAAATGAAATCAGGAGGGAACTTGGGTGGTCTGATTGCAGGGATGCCTCTTGGCACAGGCTCGGGGTGCCACAGCCTGCACCACCCATCTGGGGAGTCCTGCAGGTCTTTAAGGCCCCGTGTGGAGACAGAAAAAAAAAGAAGAGTAACATACAGAGATGTCATGGTTGGGTCTGCATGAGCAGGCACCACTGGGCTCCCCACTTCTGGGGACACTTGGGCTGCCTGTGAGTGCACTGGAGGATGGAAACAGCCCTGCTGCTGCAACACGCACATGAGCACCCACTCCAGGTTAAAGTCAAGGTGAGAGATGAGGGCAAGCCTGTGTTTTGTGCACACGGAAGAAGGAACCTTTAAAAGAGAGTGGGGCAACCCCAGAGCCAGGGGGCTTAGTCCAGAGAAGAGTGCCCTCTGCTGCTACAGCCACTTTGCTTCCAGGAGCCCATGGCAGGGAGGCTTCCACCCCACTGCTCAACTAGACCTCTTTGTAATCTTTATCTTGCAAGATATGTTTTGATGCCATCAAAATCTAAAATAGCCACAGGCACGAGAATAATCATACCACAAAAAGACCCCATCAACATGCAGATGCAACCTCAACAAAACACCACGGAAATTCCTAATAAAATAAATGCCATTTAAATGTTGCTATACAGAAACGCCAGCCATACCAGTGCAGAAAATTTAAAAGAAAATGTCTAGCAGTCTGCACATCAAATGTTAATACTATTTTCAAATCAAGTCTAAGAGAGGATGACACATAATTTAATAAGCCTAATGGGTGTGTAATCAGCATTTGACCATTCCTGCCATAAAACTAGGTGTCTTTCTGGCCCAAGATATCCAGGAAAGCCACTGATAGATAGCTAAGGCTTTTAAAGCAGAATTTTATAAACATCCTTTTTTTCTCTCATTGTAGATTTATTGAGAATTTCACTCAATTAAGAACAGGACCCAACCAACTGGCAGAAATACAAACTACTCTGTGGGCACAGTCAGTGGCACAGTAAGTTTGGGGCCCATTTGCCCCTTAATTTACTGCCAGCAATCAGCAATGTCAAGATTCCAAGCATCTCCTGACAGCCCTGACAACAGCAGTTACACAGCATTATCTGGTCTTCCAGTAAAATCTTTCCCCTCAGACAGCATTCATGCTGCATTTCACAACAGGAGGCATACACACAGTCAGCCTGGAGCTCCTCAGCCCTTACAGCTGGAATTGGAACATTTTGGGGAGTGGGGGTGTCCTGTACTTGCTTTTGCCACCACTCACACACAGAACTGAGCAGTAAGTCACAAAATAATGGAAATTACCACATATTTGCCTAACAAAAGGCATAAATAATGTTAAAAATATCTCATCTGAGGATAGAAAGTTTAGCTTTAAGGTATTTGATAAAGAATGGTCATTGTATATAGAAAGAGAATCCATCATCTCCACTAGTTACATACTTGGTCAAACAATCCATTGTTTTGAATCAAAAAGAAAGGAATTTTTAAGATACATTATAATAACGACATACAGACAAACGTATCATAAGGTGATGCCTAGTGCTGTTTCAACATTGTCACCATTTTATCAGGACAATTTTATAACACAAGTTATAAGAACTGACCACATTAAGCAAATTTTTTTTTACAAAAAGTGAGACACTCCCTACCCCACAACTACTGACCAGAATTTTTTCAAGTCCCAAACTGCATAGGAAAATAATTGTCTGTTAGTAAGGGTAGAAATTCTGTTTCATGTCTTCAAATATCTGTTGGGGTTTTAATAGACCTCAATACTTGCATAAGGATGGAGTTTTACTGGAGGTGGGGATGGAGGAGGAGAGGGGGCAGAGGCAATACTGAACAGAACCAATATCAAATAAAAAGTGCTAATTTTATATTCTAACAATCACAGTTGCTCAAATGTTTGCAAACTACAAACCAACCCCAACAAACTCAAAAATATTCTTATTTCAAATGTAATTCATAAGGAATTCTGCAGCTACAAGGTTATGAAAAAGACATATATACTCTGCAGCAGCATAAAATATAATGCTATGTACAATCCAAGCATCAATTTTCTCTTCTCTATCACCATCAGTATTTTATCTTGAAGGAGCATCTGTCAGATTCTCCAGAACTAAAAATAGCAAAGACCCCTTTAAAGAGAACAGTTTCTGGTTTATATTTATAACTACCCTGTACTCGCTGTTTCTGGCTGCATGGCTATGAAATTTGTGCAAGATATAATCAATTACCCAGCTTTGCACTTCATCATGCAGTTAAGCTACCGTTACCTGCAACGAACCCTTCAAGCACTTCTCCCCATGCACAGGGTAGAGATTCTAAAACGCAATAAATATCTGCACATTGAAGAACTAACTGTAGAGCTGACTGACATTACACAGCAAAAACCTTGTGCGAACAAAAACCAAGCACACTGATGTATAAAACAGAGAGCCTACCTGAATTCTTCAAATGCATACATGGCCTAGCAACTACACAAATGCTCTGAAATATAAAATAATCTTCTTAACGTGCAGAGGACCATTTAGTTTGTCAAACTGCAGCAAAATGCATAATGACGAGACAGTATATTTGGAATATTCTGAGGAGAAAGGGTATGCAGATACTGGCCTGCAGCCTACAGCTCAGCCAGCTGCTGACAAGCAGCAGCTAACAGGAAAAGGCGATAGAGTACCATGTGATCATTCCTGCAAGTCTGATTAATGCAGTATACTCCAAGAATACAGGCTGGTATCTTTATTATTCAAGCCAAATAAGTCAAATATGGTACACGACAGGCTTCACAGCTAAATTATCATTCACATGCTACATCAAAATCAGCAAGCGCAAGCGGAGGATAATAAAAAACTAAATATATATTGTAACCAAAGAGATTAATTAGGCCCATTCAAGCTGATTCTCTTACCTTGTAGTGATATTTTAGTCTGTTTTTATTCATCTAAACCATCAGTGATGGAACAAAAGACTGCATCCACAAACCTCCCCTTCCATGAATGCCAGAACATTTAAAGTAGTTTATCTGCTAGAAATCATTTCCTCTGTAGTCTATCCCCAACCACTTTAACTCCTTCAGCCCTGAACTCATTGCCATAAACCCTATTTGCAGTGCCAGGCGGGCTTTTTAGGGTTTGCAGGGTTAACACCAAGAAATCGCAGCAGTGCAACTGAATGAAGTGGGATAAGAGCCAAAGGAGTCATATCTGCGAGATCACAGAAGGGAGACAGGAATGAGGAAAGTTGAGCATTTCGTGGCATTGCAGTGTGCAGGCGAGGATGCTTCAGCTGCCTAGCAACAGCGCACGCAATCTCCATGACAACAGCGCAGCCAGCGCAGGGGGCAGAGCATCCTCTGCGCACCCCAGGGGCGACACACGGCGACAAGCTCTCCGGCACGGCCACCCCGCCCTGTGCCGGGCACCCCGCACCGCCAAAAGCCGGTCCCGGGGCAGCCGGGAGCCACGGGGCAGCCCGGGCTCAGGGGTGCAGCCTGCACCTCCTCCGGGGGGAGGTCACGGACAC
The DNA here is from genome assembly GCA_013397075.1 of Rhabdornis inornatus. NCBI lineage: Eukaryota > Metazoa > Chordata > Aves > Passeriformes > Rhabdornithidae > Rhabdornis > Rhabdornis inornatus. The sequence goes on from VWZS01004200.1 coordinate 3,093,512, forward strand.
GCTCCGGGAACAGCTCGGCAATGGACGGCACATCTGCGCCTCTGAAATAGCACGGCCCGGCAGCGAGGGGTGGGTAAACACTGCTGCGGAACACACCCCAAACACCAGGAGCCAGAGCTCACCGTCCCCGTAGCGATCCCTTGGAAATTCTGGGCGTGCAAGAAGCACAGGCTGGATGACCCCCATCACCAGTTTGCTTAGGGAGCATATGGGTGAGACTGGGCAGACTTTGCCCAGGCAGCCAAACTCAGCAGTGTGATGGGGAGGGCCAGGGGCAGGTTTAACCCTGAGGCTGTGCCCACTGCACCCCCTCAGCATCAGCCACCGCAGCGTGGGGCCACCCAGGGGTGCCAGCACTGGCCAGAGCAGGGACAGGCTCTGCCAGTCACCTGCTGGCTAGAGAGCAGGTGAAAGGTGAGGACTCGTGGAAATGAGGGACATTCAAACCCTGGGAAATCAACCCCAGCCCTAGGAAGGAGAGACAATGGGGCAGTGGGAGAACATGCTGTCACAGCGAGACAGCAAATTCAAAGTTACCTCTAGGGCTGCTCCCCGCCTTGACTTGCTTCTTTTACTGCTAGGGCTGGTTTCTAGCACAAGGAAACACATGGAGGATTTTGGATGGAGTCTGAAATATCCAAACCCAACTACAGCTCCTGAGGTTCACTGTGCCCTAGGGCAATGGCTGTCCCACTGAGCTGTGGGATTTGAAGGCTGGAAAAGCATCCAAAGGGTACAGACTGCCACATCTCCTAGACGCAGTGACTGGGGACAGGCCACAGTAACTGAGGCATCTGATCTCATGGCTCTGAAAAATATAGGGCTGGAATGAAAGGAAAAGGCACTCATGGCAAAAAAAAACCCTAGCTTTGGAAACTAAAAAAAAAAAAAAATCCACATTTACTTGAGACATGGTGTTTTTAACGTAGTAGTGACCTTGGGTTTCATTTTATTTCCTTTAAACAAATGTGATAGTATTAAGTGACAATAAAGGCACGCTGTGGGAACACTAAAACACATGCAGGCACACCATCTGACAGAAATTAATTCTTCCACAAGCATCCAGCAATAGAAGGACTGCGAGGTAGGTGATTCTGGCTACAGCCTAATAAAAGATTAAAATTGGCAGAGAGGAGAACACTGCAACCGTCAACAGAAGCTGCCTTCCATATTTAGGCTGAACTTCACTGCAAGTATGCTCTACACAGCACCCAAGCAGCTGGGCACAGGAGAGGTACCCCTTGCAAGCAACTGTTCTGCTACTGACTTCGTAGGAAGTAGTTTTATACCTTCAGAGCTAGCCAAGATCCCTCATGGGGGAAGGACAGAATTCCGAAGTTCTGTTTTCTTGCTCACCACAATCTTCCAGTAACTTGAATCAACTGGAAGAGGGCTGATTTTCACTTGAAATGTGTTTATTTTTCATGCTGTTTATCAAAAATAAAACCCTTCTACAGAATTAAGAGCAAACATACTGCTTCCCCTAAGCATTCTTCTTCGAACAAAGTTGACAAAATCACTATCCGGTCTTCTTATATCTCCAGTTTCTCAACAGCCACAATGCAAATAAATAGTCAGCTGTTCAAATCAAGGCTTCTGTCATCAATGAGTTCACTGTGAAGGACTAGAAAAGCAAACATCCTCCACAAAGTTTTCATATACAGTAGAGGTCAGCTGTTGAAAGGTTTCATTAGGATAACATTTTAACTTTTTTTTTTCTTGGCCAGCACTTTCACAACAGCTGATAGCATTACAGACAGAAACAGCTGGACTTCTCTCTTGAGAAGAGACAACCAATAGTCTCAATCTGGTTAATTAATTACTAGGATTCCCATATTCAACAGTAAGATCTGAGACCATCATGTCCCACTGTAGACATGAATGAGGCTCAGCATGAAATTTTACCAAACAGAACTCACAGGGGATTCAGAAAGTCACATGAACACATGCAGTGGCCAAATACATAAATAAATGCAAGGCTATAATACCTCTTTATAACTTTTTAGCAGACTTTAACTTCCTGTGCCCTGAGCCAGACTGAAGATCTTGAGAAGCAGACAGAAATTATGTCAGAAACCACAATCAGTAGTGAAATTTTTTTACAAGAAGTTGTTTATTCCCTTCCTGGCAGCATAACCAGTCCAGACATTTGATGACAGATGTCCTGCACTTTACCAAAAATTGGAATTATGTCACATGAAAGAAAAATGTACTAAACATTGAGTGGGACAATTAATGTAATGGGAACTGTGGGACCCAGACCCCACCTTCTGATCAGAGGCAAAAAGATGTGACATTGAGTGTCCCTCCCACTGAAGACAAGCCGTAGTTTTTGGGAAACAATTTGCAATTTTAATGCTGGGCTCTAACAAAGAGGTGAGACTGTAATAGAAGTGGTTATCCTTGATGAAAGCTTGTCAAAAAAGCAAAGGATGCAAAAAAAAGTCTGGAAATATGACAAACCAGAACAAAGCAGAGGGTACTGGTGACATTTCTGGCTTTATCCAGTATTTCACTGCCATCATGCTGATACCCTGCTAAGGGCCTGGTTTCCTCAAGTGTAACATCTTGCATTACTGTAATTTAGTATATCAGTGTATCAGTATTTGTCCTCCTGACCTGAGATTCCACCAAAGCCTTTGCCAGATGCTTGGTGACATTATCTGATCACAAACAGACCGAGATATTTTAATGAAGTAACTACTTATTCCCTTGCTCAAGAAGGAGGAAAGCCACTAAAACAGTGGACTTCTGTCATTAAGCCTGCATTATCATTATGGTGAAGTGATATTCAGACCACTCTAAAAAAAACCCTGCAACTGTGCTGAAAAATTCAGCACTCACTTCAATTCATGAGGAAGAAAACAGAAAGAAGAAGGGAAATGAGCCAACAAGAGCATATCTAATGAGTGTTCATTCACTGCAGCTCCAAAATTTCTGCACAGTGGAGAATGTGGCAATCACAAGGCAGCATTCCAGAATATGCTGAAAAATCTCCTTTCAACAGGATTGTCTCTAAATTCAAAAAGTCTTTATTAAGCTTAAGAAAATAAGATTTAAAATGTTTATTGAAATAGAAAAGGAGTGGCTACCTTAATTTGTTCAGGTACTGGGGAAATTGTAAAAATAATTGCAGTGCCCTTAAATTGGCAGAACGAGGATGTATTCAGTATTGGGGTGTTATTGGAGTATTGACTCAAAGCTTCAGCTGTTAAAGGAAAGGACGGGTGGAGCAAAAATGAACTTTTTTTCCCTCCTTTTTTCCATGGAATTTCTATTATGTGTTGCCTTAAAATTCAATGTGAATTTTGATGCACAAGGATAATCCAACATATTTCAGGCTTCTCCTTTCACTCTCAGGTTTTCAGGTTGACCACAAAAGTTTGATTTTTCTGATGTCAACCTTCACCAAAAAATCCTACCACATTCATATATCTTGAAATTATCACAGTCCATGAATATTTTCACCAAAAAAAAAAATTTTTTCCCTCTCGACTTTGGCCCAAGTATGCTTCATGCTTTGCAAACCTCAGGATCTGAGACTCCTGATCACAGGATAGCTGATGCCTTCCCCATGTTCTTCTCCCACGGCTTTACTCTTATCATGCTGGGAGTATCACATACCATTTTCATGAACAGATACCCTGTACCAGGTGCAGATGAGCACACAGCAACTCACAGGGCTGAAAGGGGATGTTTTTCCAAATACAGCCTCATCTGCCTGATTCTGGTGCTCTAGGGAAGATGCACTGGAGTGAACCAGAGAGAATGGGGTTCTTACTGATTTTCTATCAGCCCTTGGGGATAGCACCAAGTCACAACTAGCAATCCAACAGAACTGAGCCAGTCAGGGTGAAAACTAAAAGCTCCATACGGATTATTAAGTTATTGATCACTGCAACAGTGCCTGAAATACCCAGCCAAGTGTAGGACTGTATGGTGCTGACTGCCATAGAAAGCTGAAAATGGAAAAGCAGTTTACATATACACCAGACAAGGATATATGAGATAAATTTAAATTAGTAAAAGAAGAAATATGGTCAAGCCACCAAACATCTAAAAACCAAGATTTAGTTTGTATAGCTTGCAATTGTTATTTGATATGACCAGGATTTGGGTATTGCTTCCTGTTTACGATAAATTATTTAAAATCATACAAAATGTAGTGATAGAACAAGAGACAACTGCTTCAGACTGGAAGATCAGTTAAGAATAGATGTTAGGAGGAAATTCTTTCCTGTAAGAGTGGCAAGGCACTGGCACAGGCTGGCCAGAGAAGCTGTGGATACCTTGTCTCTGGAAGTGTTCAAGGCCAGGCTGGATGAAGCTCTGAGCAGCCTGGTATAGTGGGAGGTGTCCCTGCCCGTGGCAGGGGGCTGGAACTAGATGGGCTTTAAGGTCCCTTCCAACTCAAACCATTCCATGACCCTATTCATTGAGAAACAAAAATCCCTTCAAAGGAAAGGGACAAGACTATAGAAATTTGAAGTGCAATGTTTATTATTTATTATTATGTATTATTTTTTATTTTTCCTAGATAAACAATTATCTTTTTTTTTTTTTTTGGTTCAGCATAGATAAATTTGAATTATGCTGCAGACAGAAGTCTGCTTTGTAATAATGAATTACACTGCCTCAATATTTACCTGACAGCGACAGTGTCTTACAGCAGCTACATGTTTGCTGTTAGTATCTGTACAAACACAGAAGACACTATCAGAGAAAATAAAAGGAAATGTATGTTGGAAAGTTTCTTAAAGCTAGCTGAAATTAGTCAATTTTACTTTTTCCAAGTTGTGAGGGAAGTTAGAGGCTAAAACTTGACCAGCATTATCACCACTATCAAATGAAATGTCAGTGGAACTGGAAATAGTGTCTGAATAAACCACAGTCATCCACTAAAGGGCACTTCACAATAAAACATTTGGACATTTATGTGGAATGTACACCTCATATCCCAACAAACACACACCTGTGTGGTTCAGACATGAATACAAATACACATACCACCACAAACACCCTGGCTTCTTGTCATCTCCAAGCAAGCCAGTCTTATAGATCTTATAGATCTTTTAAGTGTTTCAACTGTACAGTGGCATGCTTGCAGTCAAAAGCAGCAGCCACCATGAACCAGGCCACTTCCCCCACACAAAAGTGCAGATTACTGCCTGAATTTGAGACTCATTATCAAGTATACTGGCGAGACAGAAGTTGTTCTGCACGGAAAATATCAGTGTCTACTAGACATCTTCTCTGGTAAACATTAGAAGAGTATTCCTAGTAACAACTGGGTCTTCTTATTGTGAGAGACTGAAACAGTTAATGGATTAAACATTTCTAAAACCACAGAAGGGCTTTTTCCCACTGGAGCAAACTGCAAAGAAGCAGGTGTCCACCTGCAACTATCCCCGAAGCCCATACCTCTCCAAATGTACAGATCAACTGGAATTTGGACTGTGACAGGAACATGAGATAAGATAATGGGGATACTATTGTTCAACCACCCCAGGTCTGGGGAGAGGAATGTATCCACACGGGATACTGGAAGAGAGGTTGAAATGCTGATGCTCAGACATTGGGGGAAGCTGCTGATGTGCAAAGTACCTGCCCAGGAGCAGGGGTGAGCCCAGCCCTGCAGCTACAGCTGGTGTTGATGGTGTTGAGTGAGGAAAGGAGAGAGGCAAACCCCGCCAGGAGGGTCCTGTCACCTCCTCCTTACTCCAGTGAGCTCAGCTGGGATAACTCACTGGGATAACCCCCCTGCCAGGCAGGACCAGGACACTCACATGTGGCTTGAAGGTTTCCATCTCTGCTGATGGGCCATAATGGGCCAGAATGGATCCAACTGCACTGACATAACAGGCAGCTGTAACATCTTGGAAAGTGTCAGAGAGTCCCACAGCATCCCCTGATCCACAACATTACATCACCCAATTTAAAATCCCTGTCCAAGAGAGGTACCTGGGCGCTCCTACCTGAACCTGACTGAATATAAACCAAATACGTGGTGTGGTCTGGGCATTTTCTTCATTGCCTCTTTAGGATTACCACCACTACCACCTCCTCATGGAATCAGTCTGCAACCATCCCTTTGACCAACAAACCTCAAAAATAAAAGAACCAAGCCGCAGCGTGAGGCCCATGGGTGGTGAGATCTTTCTACTCTTATCCTTTCTTTCTCTTCCTTATGCATTTCCTTAAGTGATACTTTTATGCTTTCATATTGTCATATTGCTGTAGTTAACAACAACCAAAATGGGTATATACCTGTTTTCCTGTGCAACCAAATTGTTCTACAATGAACCCTGCATTTGTATATTTACAGACAAAGTGCATTCAGCACCATTTCCCTCTATTCTGCCCCAAGAGACCTATTAACAAAACCAGGGTTACCTTTGCCTTCTGGGATGGGTTGTAACGCTTACACCTCTCCACTCCCTAGTTAGATGGTAGGATGTGGGCAAGAGAAAAATGAAGGCTAAGTTTTACAGTTCTACTTCTTGGCCAAAAGTAACCTCACTGCAGCTGATGAAACTCCATGGCTAAAGTTTCTGTTGAGCAAGCTCTCTGCAGCACAAGATCACAGCACCAGGTCTTAGGAGCTACTGGCTTATGAGGATTTTACATACACATAATGTGAAAGTTCAGACCAGATCGAGGCCTGAAATTTCACCTGGAACATAGAATTATAGAATTATAGAATGGTTTGGGTTGGAAGGGACCTTAAATATCGTCTCATTCCAACCCATGCAATGGGTGGGGACATCTTCCACTAGAACAGGTTGTTACAAGCCCCATCCAGCCTGGCCTTGAACACTTCCAGGGATGGGGCAGCTTCTCTGAGCAACCTGTGCCAGTGCCTCACCATGCTCACAGTAAAGAATTTCTCTCTGAAATTTAAAGAATTTCTTTAAATAAACCTTATTTAAACATCCCCTCTTTCAATTTTAAGCCATTCCCCCTTGGTCTATCATTATACATCCTTATAAGAAGTCCCTCTCAGCTCTCCTTTAGGTGCTGGAAGGCTGCTACATGTGGGGGTTATTCAATGTAAGGTGTTGTTGACAGAGAATCTGCCAAAACTGAGCTGCATTGCTATCACATTAGTATGTATCCTCCCCTTTCTTGCTACAAAAAAAAAAAAAAAAAAAAAAAAAAAAAAAAAAAAA